>PVKS010008183.1:0-69484 GCA_004027875.1 Aplodontia rufa
TAGGAACAATTTATTCTTTTCCAGTAAGGATTGCCTCAATATAGGGGCTTCGTGTACAGGTTAATTGGATCAAGAGATCTCTATGCTTGGTGGTGCATCTTGGGTGTTTTGTTTTGGATATGTTCAATGGCCAGTTTTAAGGATGTGCAGCAAAAACTCAGCTCTCTTTCTGGGCCACAGACCCTGTGTCCAGCTCCACTTCTTGGCCTGGGCACACATGCCAATTCCATCATTGCAATGCTTTAAAATGACATCTTTCAGATGGTTGGTGGCTTTCTGGATACACATACCCTTGATGGCTTGGGTAGTTTCATGGGTATTCTTAAGGTGAATATGAAGATTTCAACCTTTTGATTTGCATGATTTTGTGGAGTTTGTGGGGTAAGACATTAGTGAGCCATTTTTTCAAATCACCTTAAGCTGCTTCCAAATTGCCACTTTTGACAAAAGACCATTTGTAAACACAACAGTAATACTTAATGCATTATTTAGCCAAATCTATATGAGACTGATATAAATTAAGGAGGCCATGAAGTTCTGTTTAAACAATAAAAATGGAAATCTAGAATTAAAAAGTAGTATATGATTTTGGATCAAGTAGATATATCTAGATCTACACAGATAAAGTTATCAAAGAAAAATGATTGGCCAGGTGATGGTATAAATCTTCGCTGGTAAATATGAAAAACCACTAGCTGCATATGTTGATTTAACTTTATTTATTTATTTATTTTAAAGAAAGAAAGAGGGGACAGATAGAGAGAAAGAGAGAAGCAATCTTTATTTAGTTTTTCATGTGACTTTCATTCCTCAGACACTTCATTGTGTACGTGGTGCTGGGGTTTGAATTTGCGTCCTCGTGCTTGCCAGTCAAGTGCAGTAACCGCTAAGCCACCGCTCCAGCCCCTGGTTTAACTTTAAATCAGTTAAAATGAAATAAAATTGAAAATTCAAATGATAGTCCAGGGCATGGCGGTGCACACCTGTAATTTCAGCTACTTGGGAGGCTAAGGCAGGAGGTTTACAAATTTAAGACCAGCCTTGGCAACTTTAGACCCTTAGCAACTTAGCAAGACCCTGTCTTAAAATTTAAAAAGAATAATGAAAAAGGCTGGGAAGGTAGCCCAGCAGTATAGCATCCCAGTACCAAAAAAAAAAAAAAAAAAAAAAAAAAAAAGATAGTGCTGGGGATGTAATAGCCTTTGCCTGGCATGTGTGAGGCCCTGGATTCAACCCCCAGCACCATAGAAAAGAAAAAAATTCAGTCAGAGTTGCCCCATTTTCAGTGCTCAAAATCATGTTGCAGAAAGAAATGTTTGACAAATGCTGAGAACCAAATATTCTGTTGTTTCAGACCTTCATTTCCAATGTGTGAACATAAATTTGGTGAATTGTTTCCTTTCTCTGAGATTGAAATGTTCTTTGCAACCTTATGGGTTAGCTATGGGAATTGGGTCATGAAAGACACAGAGGAGTGAGTCTTTGGGCACAAATAATTAGAAGAATAAAAAAAATCATTCCTTTTTAAAAACTCAGCATATTGGGTTCAAAATCTATTTCATGTTTGTTATTAGAATTTTTATGGTGTTGCTTAAACAACACTAAAAGGCTTCTGAAGCTTTTATCACCTTCCTGACACATTAATACCTTTTGGAGGGGTGCTGTCTTTTGCTCTCTTATAACCATTGGCTCCAAAATAAACTTCAGAAACAGAAGAGGCCTGGGCAGTGAGAGGAGAGGAAATCAAAGCAAGGCCAGGATCAAAGGGGCAAACAGCTCTGCGGATCTGGGGGTGGAAGTAGAGCCATCGACTCCCCTTGGCTGCCTTTTCCTGGTTTTCTCTTTAATAAACACCTAGGACTCCTAGGCCAGGTCTGAGGATGGACTTGAACAACAAAGAGCTGGGGAAGAGAATACTTAGCACTTGGGGAAGAAAGGCAGGCCACTGTGATATTTGGGTGTCTCTGACAGGAACTGTGGTGGGAAATGCTGAGGATGCAGAATGGGATGGGGACCCAGAGTGGCCCCATCCTTTCCAGCCTGACCACTCTAGAGGGGCCCTGTCTCCAGATTAGGGTGGATTTCTTATTTATATTTACTGGCCCTCCCCCATGACATAGGAAGTGTCTCTGAGGATTGTCTTCTGTTTCACCATGTCCTCACCTGTATCTATTTCAACAGATTTACTGTCAGATCAATTATGAATAACGGCCCAAAGTGCTCAGCAAATCAAGTGATAAGCTAGCCAAGGTGTCAGAGAGGGGGGACTCATTGTCCTCAGCTAACTCTGAACTTCAGTTTGGCATTCTGAAACTAGCAAATGGACATGCTTCTGAAGAACAAAATACTTTATGAAGCCTTAAATTTTACAGATTATCTATTTTGGGGAAAAAAAACTTGCAATAATAACTTTTTAAAGAAATTGCCAAGCAGAGGGCTCTTTCCATTTTTCTAGTTGGGGAAATGGGTATAAAAGAATTAACAAATATTCATTGTATGTTTGCAGCAGGGTAACTGAGTAAGGAATCTAGAACATGGATTTAATGAAAATAAATTATGAAAACTACTCAGACAAAAGAGAAGAAGATATTTAAACTTCAAGTGAGTGTGCACAACTGGGATTCTGTAGACCTTATAGTGGATTCCATCTCCCCAATCTTAGTCAATGAAAAGTCCCAAACAATCTGACAAATCCATTCCCATAGTACTCTTTTCAGGTATACCACAATGTCTCTTCTGCTTCAACTTGTAAAATGTATGTTTGTTGTTGTTTTTTTAAAATCAAATTTCTCACCTCACTAATGTCCTTTTTCTTTTCCAGAATTCAATCCAGAATACCACATTGTGTTTAGGCATCAAAGAACAAGGATTTTAAAAATGTATTTACAACCATAATAAATGCACGTGATTAAAAATTAACAATAAATTGCTGGGCATGTGGCATACCTGTAATCCCAGCACCTCCAAAGGCTGAAGCAGGAGTATTGCAAGTTCAAAGCCAGCCTCAGCAACTTAGCAAGACCCTAAGCAACTTAGTAAGCTTGTCTCAAAATAAAAAGTAAAAAGAGCTGGGGATGTTGCTCAGTGGTTAAGAGCCCCTGGGTTCAAACCCTGGTACCAAAACAACAATAACAAAAAAACGCAACAACAATAAATCAGTGCTGAAGTTCATGAATCTTTCACTCCAAATTCCAACCCTGAGTTTCCACTGTATGGGCTATTTTTTAAACATGTTCACACACACTAAATAAGAATACAGAGCAAAAGGAGGAAAGAATGGGAGAGGCTGAAATTTTATTCCATATAGAAGATTATAATATAACACACCCTTAGGAAAACAATCATAAGGAAATAATGCCTTTCTTAGTCAATTTGGAGGACTGCAAATTGAAAGGATGACATTTCTTACTACAAGTTTAAAAGAAAGGAAAAGACTTACATGTTTGGATGGCTTCATTAAACCACCACCAGCTTCCAGGGATGAGCAGGCACCCCACTCATCTCCCCAGGTCCATTTCCTTGCCTATTACAAAATAGGTAGGTAGGGGTCCCCTCGCAAGAGAGCCAGGTGAGTAGATGATGGTAGAGGAATGATGCTCAGATAGAGGACTCAGGAGAATTTCTACAAGGTTGGAGAATCCCTATGACCCCTGACCCCTGGGCAGGGGTCTGGGTTACCCAGGCTTATCATCCCTAGCTTTTAAGCTTCCACTGGCAGCCAGCAGCCAGCAGCCAGCAAACCTCTGGTGTCCTCCTGGGGTTGGCCTCCTGGTCCCTGTAGTTGCAGTAATGCATCCAACACTGTAGCCTGCACCAGGAACTTAATGAGCCCCTTGTACCTGAAAGACAACAACTCCAATACCGAAAAGGGGCTGGAGCTTCATCCTTCTTAGGGTGACTGTGGAGCTCAGTGTGACCACAGGAGTCATGTCTGAGATCAGTGTAGCACTCTGGCTTTCCAGTTCTTTGGACCTCTGCCTGGATTGTGGTATATTTCCTGATCTGTAAAATCGGGACAAGAATGCCTACTTTATAAGAACACACATAAAGCACAACAGAGTGGCACTTCATGAAATAATTTTTTGAGATAATGGATTAAAGAGTGAATGAGCATAGAAAATCGTCTGACCTCCCATCCCACACATTCTGGTCCTGAAAGCCCCAAAGACCTGGAGAAGAAATAAAAAGGAAGGGAACTGGGATAAAAAGGAAAGGAGGGGGGTGGAAGCCTGGTGGTAGATGGAAGAGCATTGTAGATAGGTAGATGAGCATTGTCAGGCTGCCTAGGAAGATCTCAAGGGTCCAAGGGTGTCTTAGACGCAATCTCTGACTGCTCCACCCCTATCCTAACTGAGCAAGACTCAAGCCTGGAGCTCCTCTTTGAAACAGCTCTGAAACCTTCAGTGTCCGCCCAGGATGAAAGCAGCCAAGCTCTTTTGAGATTTCTCTTATCCTTTTAGAATACAGACAGGTCAGGGATTGTGCCCTAAAAGGCCCTCCCAGGAAAAAGCCCCCTTTGAGTCAGGACAGTGAATTGTCCTGGTGGAATCAGCACTCAGGTGCTGAGAGCATGAGGACCTAGGCCTCAGTGTTCCTATCCCAAGGGTTTGCACTGTGGTGACATTCCAACCACAGATTTTTCTTTCTATAAAGCAACTCAGCGATATCCTATTAAACAGACATTGATTAAGGGTGTAACAGTCGGGGCTGGAGCAGTGGCTCAGCGGTTTCGGCGCTTGCCTGGCAAGCACGAGGACCCGGGTTCAAACCCCAGCACCACGTACACAACTGAGTGTTGGAGCAACTAAGGCCATGTGAAAAACTAAATAAAGTTGTTTCTCTCTTTAAAAAAAAAAAAAAAGGGTGTAACAGTCAATAGAGTTGAATGAATGAAAGAGGGGGAAAAATACATAAACCATACCCAAAGTACTAATCAGGATAAAATGGGAGCTTTAGATGAGTTCCAAAGGACAAAGGAAAAAATTATTACTTCAGAGGAATGGGATCTTCATGGAGTGCCTTTTTTCTCCTCCTCTGGCTAGACCTGTCTGGAGGAGGTTCGGGTGGGGTAGGGGACTAAAATGGGGTTATTCTGTCGTCCCTGCCCTGACTCGGGTACCCTTATTGGCAGGCGGATATTCCAGGTAGGAGGCTCCGCCCCGCCTTTTCAGGATGAGTGTCCTGCCACTCTTTGAGGTCCCTTTATCTTTTCTCTCCTACCACCCTCGGATTCAGGATGTGTTAGGACAGGGGCTGGGCTGTTTGACCAACCTGGTATAGGGTCTAGCACATAGGAGGGTGAGGAGGTAAATAAATATCTTTGATGATGACAGGCGAGACAGCAGGCAAGGCTCAAAGCCCGGGCAATGTGAGTCCTAGGCTGGGTGGCTCTGACTCAGAGCAGGAGGTTCTGCCCGCATTCGGCCTCTGCTCTCTGGGAGGTCCGTCCCAGAGCAAAGCTTGTTTTAGGATGTTGATTGCAGTGGAGGGGCTGGCGGGGCGGATGGGCTGCAGAGGGGACGCCGGGGCCCCTCAGCCCAAGTTCACGCCTCCCTCTCTCCATCCCACGGTCAGCGGAAGCGATTATTCCCACCGGCGTCTGGCGGGGCTGGGGGCGGGCTCGCACCCCGAAGAGACACGGGCCTCCCCACGCCCACCCCTTTGATAGCGCCGCCACCGCCCGCCTCCTCCCTTGGCCGGTGGGCCGGTATAAATGGAGGCCCACTGGGGTCCCCGGAGGCTCACTGGGGTCCCGAAGCGATGGCTGCAGCAGATTCCCAGCAGCTCCAGTACCCGGAGGGCACCGCGTTCCCCGCGTACCGGCCCCCCCATGCCGGCGGGGCGCTCCTGCCTCCCCCAAGTTCCTCTGCTGCCCTGCTCCCCGCGTCCTCCGCAGGCCCCAGTCCGGGTCCCGAGTGCCGCGCCCCGGTCCCCTTCGCGGACTTTCTGGATAGGGGTCCGGGAACCGCTGCACCGTCTACCGCCGGCCTGGGCTCGCCTGCGCCCCCGAAAGGCACAGCCGCCTCGTCGGTTTCGCAGCGCCGCAAGCGCACGTCCTTCAGCCCGGAGCAGCTGCAGCTGCTGGAGCTCGTCTTTCGCCAGACCATGTACCCCGACATCCACCTGCGCGAGCGCCTGGCCGCGCTCACCCTGCTACCCGAGTCGAGGATCCAGGTGAGCTGCCCGTCGTGTCCACAGGTGCTCTCTGATGTGAAAAAGCTGGGGAGTCGAAGCCAGGATTTTTGGGCTCCACGGGCCACACCTCGGTGACTTACTTACTTGGGGAACATTGAGCAAGTTGTTTTCTTTTAAGCCTCAGCGTTCTAGACTGCAATAATAGGGATTATATCAGTGCCTGTTGTGTAAGGTGCTTGTAAGACTTAAATGAAATAATTTAGGCATGCACTCAACAACATATCTTGTGTTATTAAGTACTGCCAGGGCCCAGGAGGATAGCTGGTTCCTAGAAATGGTCAGAAATTAAATTCCCAGCAGGAAAGTGATGTGGAAGTAATTTTACATTTTTTTCCTTATCCAGGAAGGCACAGATGAGGGAGGTGCAGTTGGAGTCTCCCTCTGGCTAAGAGTTCCGGAATGGTAGCTGAGAGAGTAGGGATGTCTCACCAAGTTGGCCACTTTGTTGGCAGGTATTGGTTCTGGGATTTGGGTTCAAAAGGATATAACATTTTGGAAAAGCCTTAAGCATTTGGAACGTCTTGTCAGTTTGAAAAATCCAGTGGAAAGTACTTTGTCTTAAGTCATTTTGATCAGAATCCTGGAGTTGGTAGAAGATTGCCTTTTTGCTTACTTATAGCTCCTTAGTCTGTCCAAGTGCAGTTTAAAGTAGGATCCCTCCTTTAAGCCTTAGAGAGTGTGGACTCGTTTTTTTATCTGTACCCCTTGTGGTCATACAGCTGTCAATTCCAATCGTTGGCAGGGAAGCCTTGTAAGCAGGGCACCTTCCATACTCATGGGAAATAGCAGAAAAATTTATGCACTGAGGTGAATGAAGTCCACTGAACAAAATACTGATGTTGTTTGACAAGGGAGTCAGATTATCAAAAGCTGATTCTAATGATTCTGAATGCTGATCATCAAGTGTAGTTGTGTTTTTTCCTAAGAATTTTAAGTGTGTCTATTTCTGTGGCCCCTTTTTTCATTGCAAATGCACCTAAATAAAGCATGGATATAACCAGGTGTAATTCCAAATCAGCATTGAGGAATGGCAAGGCAGAGAAAACTAGTTGCTCTGAACTTCTACTCATCAGCTCACGTGCTTTCTGAAAATCATAAAGCTCTGGAGCAGGGAGACAAGGGATGTTAAACTGAAACTTATGAACTATGCCCAAGAACTCCAACCCAAAGCCATTTTTTCCTTTCACCTTCCAGGTGTGGTTCCAGAATAGACGTGCCAAGTCACGGCGTCAGAGTGGGAAATCCTTTCAACCTTCAGGGAGGCCAGAGCTTTTCCTTAATCACTCTGCTTCTGGAACTGAAACGAAATGTTTGAAGCCCCAGCCACCTCTTGAGGTAGACGTGAACTGCTTGCCTGATCCCAGCAGGGCTGGAGGGGGCATCTCTGACTCTAGCTCCCAAGATCAGAATTTTGAAACCTATTCTCCTTTCTCTGAAGACATTGGTTCAAAGCTGGACTCATGGGAAGAACACATCTTTTCTGCCTTTGGTAATTTTTAAGGATTCTGGGAGCACTGACAGATCCACTTCAGAATACTCTGCTGTCTGATTTCCATGTTAAGGAAATGTCCTTGTTAAATAATCTTGATGGTTTTGACAGACCTTTGAAAATTCCTCCATTTTTGTCAATGAATCTTTACACACGGCCTGTTCTTCTTTCTCGCTAGCTCCTTTTCTCCTCACCCAGGACTTATGGCACTAATTTGTACCTGTGTATCTCCAAGTGTGCACATTCAATGTCGTCTGCAAACTTGTACCTTCTTGCCATGCCTGTTATTTTTGGACTGGTTGTTCAGACTCATTATTTTCTATGCAAGAACCCCTCAGCTTGCCTCAATTTCCCTTTGTCCCTGACAGCTGCCATCTTCTCATGGTCCTCCCAAGGCTTATAACCTTAATAACTCTAACCCGTCTCTTCTACCCTCATTCTATCATCAAGATTACTTTAAAAACACTGAGTATTTTATTTTTTAATTGGTGTGTAAAATTGTATTTATGGCATATACAATTGTATTTATGTCATTCAATGATGCTCTGATATATGTATATGTTGTGGAATGGCCAAATAAGCTATTTAACACATGTGTTACCTCACATCCTTAACATTTTGGGATGAAAACACTTAAAATCTACAAGTATACAATATATTGTTATTAACTAAAGTCATGATGTACAGTAGGTTTTTTTTTTTTAATACTGGAGATGTAAAACCCAGGGTGTGGCTCACGCTAGGCAAGTGCTCTTTCACTGAACATATATTCAACCCTACAATAGATTTCTTGAAATTGTTCTTACTAAACATTTTGTGCCCTTTGACCAACATCTCCCTAAACGCTCCCTTTTTTGTTTTCATTAGGCCTGTCATCTTCACAATCATTAGTGACTGCATCCAGATTATTTCAAGAGCTTCTCACTTAGGTAAAATATATTACTCTTTAGAAATCTAGAGGAACCTTCACAGTGGCTATTAAATTATAAAACCTTTCACTGTCTGATAACTGACATCATCATTATCCTACAGCACAGCTGTGCAAATCTTATTAAGATTATATGTGCCTGTTTCAAAGTCATTCCTTTCAATTTTGGACTAAATACCTTTCTATGTCAAAACATTTGAGACCTACCCTTTCTGAAACCTGACATAAATCCTTATTTTTGTACCTATCATTGTGATCACTCCAACATTACCCTTAGCACTTGTTATGGTATTTCCATGCAACTCCAATGGATTATTAAATATTTTTCACAAATGTTTTGATGTAATTTGTTTAAATGAACTGTCCTTTAGATAGAGTGCTGGTGAACTCTAGCACACTGCTCAGTACATATTAAGTTGACATGAAAAACATTTCTAAAAAAGAAGTGTCTGCAATTACAGGTATAGTCACTAAGCATTATCAGCAGGCCACTATGTTGAGAAATTTAATCTGGTTAAAAGTTTATTTGGGGGCTGGAGTGGTGGCTCAGCAGTTACAGCACTTGCCTGGTATGCACAAGGACGAGTTCAAACCCCAGCACCACGTACCCAATGAAGTCTAGGAGTAATGAAGACCACATGAAAAACTAAATAAAGTTGATTCTCTCTTTAACTTTCTTGCTGTCCCTCTCTCTTAAAAAAAATGTTTATTTTTGTTTGTTTAAAGTTTAGTAACATTTAGGCATATTTTGGTTTGGGGAAATTTCTTTCCCAATTTATAATTTTTAATATATACAAGTGAGTTTCTAAGTTAGTCTAAGATCAATAAAAATATTGTATTAACATTTTGAGGTTTCAGATTCCTTATGGACAAAGGAAACTGTCTGAGGTGACCACAGATGAGGCTTCTTTGTAAATTGTTCTTTGTGGACAGCATTTCCTGGGAGACAATAGTGAGGGCCATAACATCATGTCTAAACGATGATCCTGAACTTACCTGAACTCTCAGTATTAGAGAATAGACATGCCAGTTGCCCTATTTTTCAGGGATGTTCAAGTGGTTTGTACTTTTCAGAGTAGCAAATTCACTATTAAAAACAACCATGAGGGGGCTGGAGTTGTTGCCCAGGGGTTACAGCACTTGCCTGGCATACATAAGGACCTGGTTTTGAACCCTAGCACCACAACTAAATATCTGAGCAACGAAAACCAGATGAAAAACTAAAATAAAAATTGATTATTTCTCTTACTGTCCCCCTCTCTCAAATCCCAGTATCACATATACAACTAAATGTTGAAGGAACAAAGGCCAGATGAAAAATAAAAATGATTCTCTCACTCCCTCTTTAAAAGATAAAAATAAAGGGGCTGGAGCGGTGACTCAGCAGTTACGGTGCTTGCCTGGCATGCACAAGGACCCAAGTTTGAATCCCAGCACCATGTACACAATGAAGTGTTGGAGCAACAAAAGGCATATGAAAAACTAATAAAGTTGATTCTTTCTCTCTCTGTCCCTCTCTCTCCTAAAGAAAATTTAAAAAATAAAAATGAAATAAAAACAACCATGAGGGGCTAGGGATGTGGCTCAGTGGTCAAGTGCTTGCTTAGCATGTGTAAGGTCCTCAGTTTGAGCCCCAGCACTGAAAAATCAAATCAAAACAAAACCAAAAGCCCTAAGAAGCCAGGTGCAGTGACACATACCTATAAACCCAGCTAGATGGCAGCTTCACCAACTCAACAAGACACCATCTCAAAATAAAAAATAAGGACTGGGGATGTAGCTAAGTTGTAGAGTGCCCCTGGGTTCAATCCCTAGTGGGAAGCAACAAAGGAAGTTAAGTTCAGGCTACAGCAGCAAACTGGACTTCTGAACCCTTTGAAAACTGAAAAAATGAGGTAATAGCTGGGTATAGTGGTACATGCCTGTAATCCTAGAGTTTGGGAGGCTGAGGCAGGAAGCCCACAAATTCAAGGACAGCCTCAGCAATTTAGCAAGGCCATAAGCAACTTAGTGAGACCCTGTCAAAATAAAAAACAAACAGGGCTGGGAATGTGGCTCAGTGGTTAATCACCTCTGGGTTAAATCCTCAGTACTGGGGGAAAAATCGTGGCTCCTCTAAGAACAGAAGTAGTCTGCACATCTGTCAGAGGCTCCAACTGCTAAATGCACTCCGAGCATTATATATTTAATACTCACACATATGTGTAAGATAGGGACTGTTCTTCCCATTTTAAAGATCAAGAAACTCAATCTAAAGTAGTGGTTCATAATCACAGGGCTTGTTACTAGCAATGACCAGGACTCAAACCTAGGACTAAGTTGGCCCACCAGTTTAACCTTTACCATATAGTACTTCTTTTTTTTTTTCAGGGCTGAGAACCGAACTCGGGGCCTTGCGCGTGCTAGGCAAGCGCTCTGAGCTAAATCTCCAACCCCATAATTTACTTTCCATATTGGACTGGCCTTTTTAGTTAGGACTAATAAGTGATACTTTTAAAATTGACCCCCCAATTCAGAATTTCTACATGCAAGTGGATATTGTTCCATCTTTCAAAGTAATCATAGAAGACCATATTCTTATTCCAATAAAAATGTTGCTTAGAGCTCTTTTGACACTTGTATAATATTGTTCACTCATTATGCAAATATTTGCTGACTACAAATACATATGTCTGTAGTCCCAGGTACTCAGGAGGCTGAGGCAGAAGCAGGGGTTGAGCCCAGGAGTTCAAGACCAGTCTGGGCAATAGAAAGAACCTTTCGTTTCTTTTTAAAGAGAGGGACAGTGAGAGAGTGAAAGAATCAATTTTATTCAGTTTTTCATGTGGCTTTCATTGTTACACTTCGTTGTGCACATGGTGCTGGGGTTTGAACCCATATCCTTGCACATGACAGGAAAGAGCTCCAACTGCTGAACCATGACTCCAGCCTGAAAGATCCTTTTTTAAAAAAAGAAGAAAAAGTTGGGAGTGGTGGGGAGTGTGATGGTGCTTGCCTATAATCCCAGTTACTGGAGAGGTTGAGGTGGGATGATTGCAAGTTGGAATTTAGCCTGGGTGACTAAGTGAGCTCTTTTTCAAAAAATAAAAAGGGTTGGGAACATGGCTTAGTGACAGAGCATCCTTGGGTTCAATCCTCAGTACTGTAAAAAACAAACAAACAAAAAGATTTGGTAATTAATCGGAATAATTTCCCCTATAAACTTAGTGGAAATTATAACTCTTTAAAACTTTTAAAATAGAAGGAATACCTATCAACTGGTATTGAATGAGAATGTAGATATATTAATTTTCATAGATCAATTTATTTAGAATTACAAATATTAAGAATAAAAGATTTATGCATTTCTTAATTAACTTAAGTTTAGCTAAATATAAACTCTGCACTAAAGTTTTGCAGTGGCACAATACCAACAAAGAATACGGAAGCATTTTTAAACTATACAAAAATTTCAAATGGAAAATAATCTTCAGTTTTATTATACATTAACATATAAAAAGTCTCATCTTATGAGAGCATTTAAAAGAATCCAAATCACCTCTACAGCTATGTTTTACACTCCAAATCTGAAAACAATTTATTATATTTTGACTTTATAATATTCTATATTAAAACAAAGAAAAAAATTTGAAATACATACTTTTAACATTTTAGGCAGGGTTTTCCTTAAAATAGAAAACAAACAAACAAACAAAACAATCAACCAAAACCAAACCTTTCTTCTGCACTCCATAACATTGGTGATTTTATGTTTTCTTTATAAAATATTTTTACTTTATAAATTGTGTTGTTGGATTTTAACCAGTAATCTGGTTTAAAAGTTGTGCAAATAAACAAAAAATATGAAAATAGTGTGTTATCAGTTTTTTTCCTTTTAATAAATCTCATAACAATAGCACTTTTTGCCCTGAATCAACGGGAAAGACATGCCAAATTCACTGGCTGACATTGAGCATTTTGCACTAATGTTTTTTTTCCTGCTCCTTCATTTTCTTTCAACAGACAAACAACAAAGATTCTTTTATAAATTATGATAAATTAAAATATTTATTATTATAAAATGATCTATAGAACCATGTCACATTGCAAGTATATGTCACATATACTTGTAAAGTCCATATTTCCCAACTACATTCCAGTGGCTTCCTGAAAACTAGGGCTTCCCACACCTCACGATGTTATCTCTTGAAGACCAAGACGGTGATCAACTAAATACACTGGAGTGGTAATTTTCCAGATAGAATTTCCACATTGCCACCATTATGCACAAAAAGAAATGTTTCTGCATGTTCTCCATTGTAGTAGTTGTGTGCACAGGCTGGGTTGAATTCATGCATGCTTTAAAAAATGGTGAACACATTCTTCCATGAAATTATATTATATTTAGACATTTTCAGTTAAAAAATATCTGCTAATAAACATACGTAACATAAGCAATGCTACTGCATCTGAATAATAAAAGAAAAATAAATATATGCTGGTCAGCAATGCTGGTTTAAGAAGCAGTACAGTATATTAAAATGCCTTATTTGGAGATTAAAAGTTCCCTTGTTTTCCAGCAATTATTTGGTGTTGGAAGCCTAAATAAAGGAAAAGAAGAACTTCTCAAAAACAATGTCCTTTGCAGCTGGAATATTTGTCTTCTGTTCAGTCTCTGTTGGTGTTATTTGCTGCAAAGGCATGTAAGTTTCCCATCTGGCTCAAGCCACTCTGAATATGTGCAACATGGATTTCTACATTATTCTGAAAGCAACTAAAGAAAGAAGAAATATGGTTAAAGATTTCATTTTACAAAATTAAAAAAACCAATTTTTTAAAAAGGAAGAACTGAATTTTATTTAGGAAATAGCTAAGATAATGACTTCAGAGAAAGAATGCATTTCTTCTTCTGTATTAGCCAAAATTCTATTTTAGTAGTATTAAAAAAGTAAAGAAGCAAATGAGTAGCAGAACAAATCTCTTTTTGAGTGGGGAAGGTCCACGTCTAAGTTGACCTTCCATCTAAACCAAAAACTAAATAGTACATGTCTCCCAATCACTTTACATAGAAAACCCACACAAAATTTCTGTTCTGTCAATAGAATGGATATAACTGAAAACTCTTCTAAAACATGTAAAGGATAAAAAATATATAAGTGAATACTTCACAAATATGCAAAAATTCTTAAAATTTGTCCTGAAACCATGAATTTAACACAAAAATGATTAGAGTATACCTAATAAATTACCTGATATTAGAGGCATCTATTGTACTCTTGATATCATTTAATGAATCTGTAAGTGATTTGAATTCAAAGGAATTCAGGTCTCCTCCCTCTGCTAGACACTAAAAAGAAAAAAGTATTTTAATATTTAATTGAATTATAGTCCCAAAACAGACATACATTACCTGGTATAATTTAAAATGAATTATGATTTCTTAGTGTCAAAATTAAGAAAACATTTTCTCTGATACATACCTTAATTTGTAATAAAATAGCTGTAAGCCTGGAGATCAAGTCTGTCAGATTTTCATTTTCAACACAGGGTTGTCCTGTTGAGGAATTTGCATGCCGAACAATTTCCTGTGCTTCTTCCTCACACCTTCTTCTCATATCTGTTGGCTGATCGGCAGGCTGGAGTCCCTGGTCTGGAGCAAGCTGAATGTAGAGAATTGAAACATAAGATATAAATTAATAAGGTGTGATTACTTCTCTGTGTCCTGTTTTCAGACTTGGATTTCCACAGAATTAGCATTTTTAATCAAAGCAACATTCACTATTACCTTTGGACATTTTTTTCCTCCAAGTTTTTTTTCTTCCTGATATGTTTTGTATTTTTCATTTTTGATACAATTTCAAACTTCTAAGTTAAAAAAAGAACTCTTGATAATTCCTCAGATTTACTAATTATTTGTTTTACTTCATTTGATGTGCCATTTGTAGCCTGTTATCCCAGCGATTTGGGAAGCTGAGGCAGGAGAATCACAAGTTAGAGGCCAGTATTAGCAACTAAAGTTAACTCTGGGTTCAATTCCTAGTACCAAAACCAAAATCAAGGGTTGGAGCGGTTGGAGCACTTGCCTGGCACGTGCAAGGACCGGGGTTCAAAACCCAGCACAACATATACAACTAAGTGTTGGAGAAACAAAGGCCAGATGAAAAAAAAACTGATTCTCTCTGTCTCTCACTGTCTCTTAAACAAAACAAAACAAAACAAAACAAAACAAAACAAAACAAAACCCAAAATACAAATGATTTGCCACTTGCTTTTCCACTCTGTATATATATATATAATTTTCCCTCTTAGCTATTTGAGAATATGTGGTAAACACTGTGCCTCTTTGCCCCTAAATACAGTACAAAGATATTCTTTTACACATATAGTGCAATGATCACAATTAGGAAATTTAACATTTATGATACAATACCTTTTTCTGGCTGACAGTCCATGTTCATGTTTCATTAATTATCCAAACAATGTTCTACCTACAGCTACTTCCCCCTCCAAGAATGTATTTGGTTATCATGTTTCTTTAGACTTTATTCTGAAACAGTCCCTCAGTTGTTTACAGCCTTGAAATTTTTGAAGTGTTATTATTTTCTATTTTCTGTAATATCCCTCAGTGTGGGTTTGTTTCCTCATGATTAGACAGAAGTTATACAATTTTGGCAGGAGTACCAATGTATGAATTGAGTTTTTCTCTTTGTATCATTATTAGAAAGCATATGAGCTGGGCGCAGTGGTGCACGCCTATAATCTCAGTTACTTGGGAGGCTAAGATAGGAGGATTGCAAGTTTGAGGCCCACCTCACCAATTTAGCAAGAACTTAGCAAGTGACTTATCAAGACTCTGTCTCAGAAACAAATATAAAAAGGGCTGAAAATGTGGCTCGGTGCTAAAGCACCTCTGGGTTAGATCCCCAGTATAAAAAAACAAAACAAAACAAAACAAAAAACAAACAAAAAGCCAACCCCCCCCCCCCCAACAAAACACATCATTACTGGTATTACTGGTGGTGATACTGTTGATCACTTTGTTAGGTGGTTAAGTGTCTGTCAGATTTCCCCACAGAAAATGACTGCTCCTTTGTAATTAATTAATAAGTGTTTATGAAGAGATCGTCTGAGGCCATGTAAAGCTTCTATTTGTCATCAAATTTACCTGCCTGTTTTGGCACCCATTCACAATTCTTACTATTTAACTATTACAATGATAGTTGCCAAAGGTTGGCTTCCCTCCTTCCCCCTTCCTTCTCCCCTCTCTCTTTCATAGTGCGAAGGATTGAACCCAGGGTCTTGTGCATGCTAGGTAAGTGCTCTACCACTTATGTATGCCCACATGGCATTTAATCTTAAACATTCCTCCCATAGTTATTAGTTGGCATTTTACTATAAATAATTTTCCCTCGAAAATGAATTTGCTAATTTAGTTTACATTAATGGATTTTAAAAAATTCTATGGATTATAAACTCTTACTGTATTTGCTTATTCTGAAAAGTCAGATGTCAAAGTCAAAATGTCTTAGATCTGGCCAGCAATAACTCTGTCAATTTGGGTTCTTTTGGAGATATCCCCATGATTCTGGGGATACATTTTACTTCTCTGTCATAATAAGAGGATTCAGGCTCATCTTTTTTCTCCACCTTAGGCCTAGAGTCAGTCTCTTTTTCTTTTCTTTCTTTCTTTTTTTTTTTTTAAAGAGAGAGGGACAGTGAGAGAGGCAGAGAAAGAGAGAAACAACTTTATTTAGTTTCTCACATGGCCTTAGTTGCTCCAACACTTAGTTGTGTACATGGTGCTGGGGTTTGAACCAGGGTCCTCGTGCTTGCCAGGCAAGCGCTGAAACTGCTGAGCCACTGCTCCAGCCCCTCAGTCTCTTTTTCAAGGAGCCCTGCTTCCTTTTATTGGAGAAGAGTTTTTAAACCAAGGTCTCTGTGCTAGGTGTGTTTGCTATTAAGAGTATCATTGCTCCTAGACTCCTTCTGCAGCCATAAACATTTATACACACAAATATATTATAAAAATAAAATATGCCACGAGCTGGGTGTGCTGACTCATGCCTGTAATCCCAGCAATCTGGAAGGCTGAGACAGAAGGATTGTAAGATTTCAACAACTTTGTGAAACCTGTAGCAAATAAAAAAGGACTAAGGATGTAGCTCAGTGGTACAGCACCCTGGGATTCAATTCTCAGTACTTCAATAAAAGAAGAATGGGATTATATTTTACTTACTCTTTTGTGCCTATTTTTTTTAAGATTTCTTTTTATTAGATGGATATAGAGATACAATTGAGGGGGAAACATTATCAAACATTCAAGAACCAATGTATATATACTTAGTTATCCAGGGCTAATGCCATATCATGGATACCCAGCTTGGGTTCCCCATGTTGCTGTTTACCCCAGAAGAACTCCGGAGTTAAATGGATATCTGTCCTCTGGTGGAGGACAGAGATCTCCTTCTGAGATGATTCCCCCATATTCCCACCCTCCAGTCTCCTAGGTGTTCTTCCAAGACCTTCACTCCCCCCGCCCCCCACCCTATGTCTCCAAGTATCCTAGGGAGTCATCTCTCTGTTGTGCTGAGAATCATACAATTTCAAGTTACTATTAGCTTAGCCATCTAACATACTGCTTCCCGATGTATTCTAGCTTCCACAGATTAGAGAAACCATTCGGCCCTTGAGTCTCTAAGATTGGGATACTTCACTTAGCATAATTCTTCCCATCTCTATCCATTTGATATCAAAAGCCATAATATCATCTTCTCTAATGGCCAAGTAGTATTCCATTGTATACATGTACCAAAATTTTTGTATCCACTTGTCGAGTGAGGGGCATCTGGGTTGGTTCCATAATCTAGCTATAGTAAATTGAGCTGCTATAAACATTGATAAAGCCACATCACTATAATATGTTGATTCTAAACTCTTTTGGAAAAATACCCAGGAGTGGGATAGCTGGGTCATAAGGTGGTTCCATCTTTAATTTTTTAAGGATTCTCTGCACTGCTTTCCATAGCGGCTGAACCAGTTTGCAGTCCCACCAGCAGTGTGACAGTGTTCCTCTTTTCCCACAGCCTCTCCAGCATCTGTTGTTGTTTGAATTTTTCATTTTTGCCACTCTAACAGGAGTGAGGTGGTATCTCAATGAAGTTTTGATTTGCATTTCCTTTATAGTTAATGATGCAGAGCATTTTCTCACGTATTTATAGGCTTTCCGCACTTCCTCTGGTGAGAAGTTTCTTTTAAGATCTGTAGCCCATTTATTGATTGGATTATTTGTGATTTTGGTGTTCAGTTTCTTTAGTTCTTTATATATTCTGGATATTAGCCCTCTGTCCGATGTGTAGCAAGCAAAGGTTTTCTCCCATTCTGTGGGTTCTCTCTTGATTAGATATTTAGCTGTGCAAAAACTTTTTAGTTTAATTGCATCCCATTCATTTATTCTTGACTTTACAGCTTGAGCCATGGGAGTTTTGTTAAAGAAGTAGCTGCCAACTCCTATGTCCTGTAGTGTTGACCCTACTTCTTTTTCTAGTAAGTTTAAAGTTGTTGGCTTAATATCCAGGTCTTTGATCCATTTTGATTTAATTTTTGTGCAGGGCAAAAGATAGGGATCCAGCTTCAGTTGTCTACATATGGCTGTCCAGTTTGTCCAACATCATTTGTTGAACAGGCTATCTTTCTTCTAAAGGGGGCTTTTGCCCCCTTTATCAAATATCAAATAGTTAAATATATGGGGGTTTGTCTTAGGATCTTCTATTCTGTTCCACTGATCTTCGGTTCTGTTTTGATACCAATACCATGGTGTTTTTGGTACTACGGCTCTGCAGTATAATTTCAGGTCAGGGATTGAGATACCCCCTACTTCTTCCTTCCTGTAGAATAATGTTTTGGCTAGTCTGGGTCTCCTGTTATTCCATATGAACTTGAGAATTGCTTTTTCTATATCTGTGAAGAATGCCATAGGTATCTTTATGGGGATTGCAATGAATCTGTATAGGGCTTTGGGTAGAATGGCCATTTTTATTATATTGATTCTGCCTAACCATGAGCATGAAATGTTTTTCCACCTAGTCAGGTCTTCTGTAATTTCTTTTTTTAGTGTTTGATAATTTTCTTTGTAGAGGTCCTTAATATCCTTTGTAAGGTTAATGACCAAGTATTTCATTTTTTTGGAGGAGATGGTGAATGGGAGAGAGTTCCTGATTTCTTCTTCTGTGGATCTGTTGCTAGAGTAAAGGAACATTAGTGACTTAATGGAGTTGATCTTGTAGCCAGCTACTTTGCTAAAATCACTTATAAGCTCTAGGAGTTTTCTAGCCAATGTTATTGGTTCTTCTAGGTATAGAATCATGTCATCAGCAAATACAGATAACTTAACTTCCTCTTTTCCTATATGAATACCTTTGATTTCCTTGTCTTGCCTGATAGCTCTGGCAAGGGTCAAGGACTATACTGAACAAGAGTGGGGAAAGCGGACAGCCTTGTCTAGTACCTGAATTCAGTGGAAATGCTTTCAGTTTTTCTCCATTGAGGATAATGTTGGCTATGGGTCTGTTATAAATGGATCTGACATAGTTAAAGTATCTTCCCTTGATCCCTATCTTTTCCAAAGTTTTGAGCATAAAGTGGTGCTGAATTTTATCAAATGCCTTCTCTGCATCAATTGAGATGATTATATGATTTTTGTTTTTAATTGTTTATGTGGTTAATTACATTTATTGATTTGCGTATGTTGAACCAGCCGTGTTTTCCTGGAATGAAGCCCACTTGATCATATTGTATTATCTTTTTAATGTGCTTTTGTATCCGATTAGCTAAAATTTTATTAAGGATTTTCGCATCAATGTTCAACAGGGAAATTGGTCTGTAGTTTTCTTTCCTTGATGTGTCTTTGTTGGGTTTTGGAATCAGTGTAATATTTGCTTCATAAAAAGTGTTTGGGAGTGATCCCACTCTATTAAAATTTCCTGGAAGAGCTTGTAGAGGATCAGTGTTAGTTCTTCCGTGAAGGCTTGGTAGAATTCTGCAGTATATCCATCCGGACCTGGGCTTTTCTTTTTTGGGAGAGCTTTGATTGCTGCTTCAATTTCACTATCTGTGATAGGTTGGTTTAGATTTTCAATGTCCTCCTGTGTTAAAGAGGGGATGTCATATATGTCCAAGAACCTGTCCATGTCCTCCAGGTTATCAAACTTGGCAGAGTATAAATTCTCAAAATAGGTTCTGATAATCTTCTGGATCTTGGATGAGTCTCTGGTGATATCCCCATTTTCGTCTTTGATTTTGTTGATTTGCTTCGTTTCGTTCTTCCTTTTAGTGAGGTTGGCAAGAAGTCTGTCGATCTTGTTTATTTTTTCAAAGAACCAACTCTTAGTTTTGTTAATAGTTTGTATAGGTTTTTTTTGTTCTCAATTTCATTGATTTCAGCTCTGATTTTTGGTAATTTCCTGTCTTCTGTTAGCTTTGGGGTTGGACTATTCCTCCTTTT
The DNA here is from genome assembly GCA_004027875.1 of Aplodontia rufa. Classification (NCBI taxonomy): domain Eukaryota; kingdom Metazoa; phylum Chordata; class Mammalia; order Rodentia; family Aplodontiidae; genus Aplodontia; species Aplodontia rufa. The sequence goes on from PVKS010008183.1 coordinate 20,092, forward strand.
GTAGACGTTTGAGTTGAAGCATAAGGCTATTTATCTGATCTCTTTCTAGATTTTTGATGTATGTTGTGCCTATTTTTTGACCACTGTATTTGTGAGATTACCCATAGAGTTGTGTTGCAGTTGCACTCATTTATTCTTATTGCTAGGTAGTATTCCTCTGTGTAATTAGACCACATTAGATAGGTACTTGGGTAGTTCCTGATTTTTAGTGATAACAGTGATGCTATGATCATTCCAGTATATGTCTTTTCATAAATATGTGTTTATTTATATTTAGGTTTAGAACTGCTTACCAACAGTATTCTCTTTAATATGTTCTTATTTTAAAATCAATACTGCAGGGGCTTGAGCAGTGAGTGGCTTAGCAGTTACGGCGCTTGCCTGGCACACGCGAGTACACGAGTTTAAACCCCAGCACCATGTACACAACAGAGTCTCAGAGCAAAGAAAGCCACATGAAAAACTAAATAAAAATTGTTTCTCTCTTGGGCTGGAGCTGTGGCTCAGCAGTTACGGTGTTTGCCCAGCATGCACAAGTACGCAAGTTCAAACCCCAGCACCACGTACACAACTAAGTCTAAGTCTTGGAGCAACAAAGGTCACATGAAAAACTAAATAAAATTGTTTCTCTCTTTCTCACTGTCCCTCTCTCTTTAAAAAAAAAAAATCAATATTGTACTTCTACAAGAGTTTTGTGAAAATTAAATCATTTTACCTATTAGGAAAGATACCTATTACCACCAGTGGCCTTTGGCACTATAAAAAGATTGACGGTTAATCTATTTCTACATGTGTCATTAGCTTTGCTATGTGGCATCTTGAACTGCTTGGTCTATACCTTTTGTGGATAGATACTAGTTAGTCCAGGAGAGAAAAATCTATTTATTAGAACAACACATATTGTTATGGACATAATGGACAACTATCGGGAAAATAAAAATAAATGATAACAAATAAATGGCTAAAGTAATGAGTGAACTATACTCAGAGGTTACTTATAGATAATCATGGTTCATTTCTCTCAGTTCAGTCCAAGTGGATAGATAATATCACTTTATAGAAAAATTGTGGGACTTACCTATGAGATTATTAGAACAAAAAGCCAACCATTTCAGAATCTCACAAATAGTGTGGCTTTACAGGAAACAGAGAGTCTCAAAGAATGCAAATACAGTATCGTAAACACATCTCAATAATTTAATTCTTATTCTGCAGTAAAACCCCCTGATTTTAGATCAAACTGTTGAACCACTCTTAGAAATAAAATCATATATTAATGATAAATCATAAATAACCATCTGATCTCTACACCGAAGTTCAAGAACTCATAGCACTAATTTAAAGTTTAAATGAGAAGAAAATAAAATAGTATACATAGCATGATCATAACTTTCTGAGAAAAAGTGTATATTGGTACAAAAACAAAAAACAGTGTGTCAAGGATTCCCAGATGGCAAGCTGCAGGAAGGCTGCTTCTTGTTTGGCTCCATGACCAGATGAAAAAACTCCAGGACAGCGCCATTGCTGCAAGGTGCGTATAAGGGAAAATCATCACTGGAACACAGCACTAGTTAGAGGAGATTTTTGGAGGATCAGAGATTTGGGTGCAGCAAGGGATTGTATCCATCCCAGCTGGGACATAGCAGCTGTTACTGCCATTGCTCCCAATCAGCAAGGGAGTGGGGGAAGAGCTGAACCATAGGTGTGATCTGATCTGCCACAGAGAGTTCTATAAGGAACTGTGTATTGGGCCCAACTGGAGACACCCCTACTGTACCTACACTGTGAAAGGGGAGTTGTCTCTCAGTGTCTCTCAGCTGCCAATAAGGAGGAGAAGAGTCTCTTTGAACAGACTATCCAGCGGGAGGGAGATAGATAGCAGTTCAGAGCAGGCTATTCCACAATTCTGCCAGGAGCCAGTCATGGTTCCAGAGACTGAACCTGGAAAAGGTTCACTTAGCTCAGGGGCATTTGGGTTAGTAGAGGGCAGAGGAGCCTTGCTCAGCCCTGTCCACACACTGCCCCCAGAAGCCTTAAGGGATAAGCTAAGGTGGGACAGGAGCATGAAAAACACCACAGTCTGAGCTCAGAAAACCTGAGGGACTGTGTGGAAGCAGCAGAGGGAGCACTGATCTGCATTCAATCCCCTGAGCCTTTCAGGGAAGTTTTCTGAATTTCAGATTCCCTGGGAGGATGGCAGAGGTCAGCCCCTGGGGCATTCATTAATCTGATCTCCTCTGGGAAGTTTCCATCCAGAAAGCCCAGGAGACTGAGTTAGACACCCAGTTGTCTACTTGAGATCCATAATCCCAGATTGAGAGACCCTGCTAACAAAACTCAGGTGAACAGTGAACCCCAATTGTAGAGAGAGAACCTCAGTGAACATAGTTCCAATTTTTCATTAAGAATCATTATTTTTTTTCTTTTTCTGTTTTTTAAAATGCATTTGTGTGCCATCTGGAGAAGTTGATTGGTTCACAGACATAAAAACATACTAGCTGTTTGTCTTTGTCCTTTTTTTCAGTTTTTTTCTTTTCTCTTTTTCCCTTTTCCCTCTTCCTCTTCTCTCTACACTCCCTTCATTCCTGAGCACTTTCTTCAATGAAAATGTTTATCCTCATCCTGCCTGCTGAGGGTTGGGATTTTGATCAGTACATTTAGTATTTGAATTATATTGTGCCCCAATTGCAAAGCTGTCCTCTACTTGCTTCTACCCTTTGTTATGGTATCACCCAAATTCTATTAATATCTCTTTCACCCTTCCTCTACTTTGGTACCTTTGTCTCTTCTCTCTCCGTTCCCCCCACTGCCCCAGCAAATCCTTTATCTCCTCTGTGTTCTCTCTGTTCATGCTCAGATAGTACAACCTCCCCTCCTCTCTAACTTCCTCTTACATTCCCCTCTCTCTCAGGCTTCTGTTTATACCATTTGACCCTCCATCATTAATGCTGTGTAACCATTACTGCTATGAATGCCAAACTCAATAACTATTGTATGCTTTGAAGTCTGACACAGGTGATGGTTGCACACCATTGTTGCCAAAAGTAATGGCTAATGCTACCATTCATTTCATAGATGGAATTTAACGTTGTAATAGAGACAGTCAGTACTAACTAACCAATTTAATACTGTATGCATTGATTGTTCATATTGATGGTTTCCCATTAGCTCATGAAGAGCTGGAAATCTTAAAGGACACAAACAATTCACAGATTAGGAATATGCCCTTCTAAATTCAACTTTCTGACAATACCCCAACCCAACTAAGGGACAGGACAAAACTCCTAATCCAGCAGCAAAGACCCAAAGAGGAACAAACAGAAAGAGATCTCAAGCCAAGAATCCACTTCAATTTAAGGAGTGAGAAGAAGTCCACACATGGACCCCAGTCCACATCCATGAATGCCCAGGACTCTGGCTTTGCCCAGGCAGGTGTGCTGGACACCTTCAAGGACCCCACACCCAGACACCACCTAGCTGTCATATACACCTGCCAGGTCAAGATATACTAGGCCCATCCCACCACCAACGATCTCAGATCTGAGCACAATGTACAGGCTGGTCTGTTCTGGCCCACCCCATACTTCTGGGACTCTTGCACCCAGTGATGCACCCTTACCACTCAGCTTCAATAATGCAGCAGGCTACCCAGCAACCCCACCAGGTGCCGAGTCTGAGTCCTGGAACCTAGATCCAAAAGGTACAACAAATAAGACTCCAGGCAGAAACAACTTTCTGGAAGAAGGTGGTGGTCATCAGAGAGGTGGTGTCTGACCTGCCCCTTGACCTCTAAGGAAGAACAGCCCAGAGACTTGTCTTGCTTGCACACTGGGAACCCAAATTCAAAGATCCAGAAGAAGCTTTTCAAAGATGAAGAATCAAATGAGAAGAGGTTCACCTCAAACCCACAACTCCCCTATCAAGGAGCCCACGGACAGGGAGCGGGATGAAAATCTAGAACAAATTATCAATGATCTGAAAACTAGAAAGAACAATGAACTAAAAGAAGATTTAAAGAAGGGACTAAGTGAGAAAACTCAAGAGATGAAAAGCTCTATTATCAAAGAAACAGACATACTCAAAAAGAAAGTAACAGAGCTAAAATCTGCAATCAATCACATCAGAGGAATGATGGAAGAATTTAATAATTGACTAACTTCTATAGAAAACAGAACCATAGCTTTTGAAGAAAGAACTTCTGACAATGAGAATATGCTGAGTATATCCTCATTTGAGCTCACGGATGACAAAAAAGAGAAAAAACCTCACAGACATGAGCATAATTTTCAAAATTGAATGAAATTAGAAGAAATGATCTAAGAGTAACTGGGATACAGGAAGAAAGTGAAATGCAAGTGAATGGTGTAAGGAACATTTTCAATGAAATAAAGAAATTTTTTTCTCATATAAAAATAGAGTCAGATATGCTCATCCCGGAAGCTTATAGGACACCCAATAGGCCGAATCAAATGAGAAACTCACTGAGACACATCATATTCAAAATGTACAACAGGGAAATCAAGGGAAGAATATTAAAAGCTGCAAGGGAGAAACGCCAAATCACATTCAGAGGAAAATCAATAAGAATCATCTCTGAATTTTCTGCTCAGACTCTAGAAGCAAGAAGATCACGGAAGGAGATCTTTCAGTGTCTGAATGATCACAACATGCAGCCAAGAATACTATACCCAGCAAAACTCAGCTTCAAATTTGAGGGGGAAATAAGAACTTTTCATAATAAGATCAAATTTGCAGTATTCATGAACAGAAAACCAGCATTACAAAGAATCCTCAAAGATAAACTCCAGATAGAAGAACAAGCAAACAATCCTCAAAACCCAGAAAGAGGAAATTCAATAAATGTACATGCTATTAATAAACAACAAAGACAGTGCACAACTTAATAATAAAACATGTTGACTATGAACCACAACCACGTAACTATCCTAACACTCTGAATGTGAATGGTTCTCAATGCACCAATCAAAAGACAGAGAATAGATAAAAAAATAAAATCCAACAATATGTTGCTTACAGGATATCCATTTACAGCTAATGATATATCCACAGATTGAGAGTGAAAGGATGGAAAAAAAAATCTACCACACATATGACCCAAGAAAGCAAGCTGGTGTTGCAATCATTATTTCTGACAAAGTACATCACAACCATAAACTATCACAAGAGATTAAAGAAGGCCACTATATCCTAGTAAAGGGAACAATACAACAGGAAGATATAAACATAGTAGATGTATCCTCTCCAACACCAATGCTCCCAAGTGGATAAATTACTCCATGACCTAAAATCACTTGTGGACATCAACACAATAATACTGGGAGACTTTAATACTCCTCTATTACCAATAGACAGATTGTCAAAGTAAAAAAACAAGAGATCTCCAGCCTAAAAAACTCCATAAATCAAATGGACTTAACAGACATCTATAGCATATTCCACCTCAAATTGGCTAAATACACTTTCTTAGCAGTGCATGGATCCTTCTCCAAAACAGATCATATTCTAGTTCACAAGGAAACCTCAGATAGTATAAAAAAGTAGATACCATCCCATGTATCCCATCAGACCAGGATGCAATAATCTTAGCAATTAACACCAAAAATTATACCAAAAAACACATATACATGGAGATTGAGTAATAACCTATTAAATGAAGAATGGATTCAAGAAGACATGAGATCAGAAATCAAGAAATTTTTGGAAGAGAATGAGAATGAAGATACAACATACAGAAACCTCTGGGATAGCAGGAAAGCATTCTTAAGTGGAAAATTTTTAGCACTGAATACCTACACTGAAAATCAGGAGAGGGACTGGAGCAGTGGCTCAGCGGTTACGGCCTTTGCCTGGCGTGCGCGAAAACGCCAAGTTCAAACCCCAGCACCACGTACACAACAAGGTGTCAGAGCAACAAAAGTCACATGAAAAAACTAAATAATATTGATTCTGTTTGTCTCTCCTTTCTCACTGTCCCTTTCTCTTCCAAAAAAACACAAACAAACAAACAAGCAAAAAATCAGGAAAGATCCCAAATAAGCTATGCTTCACCTCAAAATCCTACAAAAGGAAGAACAATCTAAACCCAAACCTAGAAGAAGTCAGGAAATAATCAAGATCAGAGCTGAAATCAATGAAATTGAGAATAACAAAAACAATAAAAAGAGTCAATGAAACAAAGAGCTGGTTCTTCAAAATAAATAAATAAAATTGACAGACCCCTAGCCAATCTCACTAAAAGAAGGAGGGAAATGAAGCAAATTAACAAAATCGCCAACGAAAAGGGGGTGATCATCAATGACCCCATGGAAATCCAATGGATTATAAGAATATATTGTGGGGGCTGGAGCGGTGGCTCAGCGGTTACATAGCTTGCCTTGCATGTGCGAGTATGCAAGTTCAAACTCCAGCACAACATACACAGAAAAATCTCAGAGCAACGAAGGCCACATGAAAAACTAAATAAAGTTGTTTCTCGCTTTCTCACTCTCTCTCACTGTCCCTCTTTAAAAAAAAAAACAAAAACAAACAAACAAACAAAAAAACAAAAAGAACATATTGTGAAAAACTATACTCCCCTAAATTAGATAATCTGGAAGACATGGACAAATTTCTAGACACATATAATATTCCCAAATTCATGCAGGACAATATTGAAATCCTAAACAGGCCAATAACGGGCACTGAAATCCATGTAACAATAAAAGCCCACCAAAGAAGAAAAGCCCAGGACCTGATGGATTTCCCATTGAGTTTTACCACATCTATGAGGAGGAGCTAACACCTCTCTTCATTAAGCTATTCCAAGAAACTGAAAATGAGGGAACTCTCTCAAACACCTTTTTTTTTTTTAAAGAGAGAGGAGTGTGGCGGGGGTGGGGGGGAGAGACAAAGAAAAAGAGAGAGACAATTTTACTCAGTTTTTCATATGGCTTTCGTTGCTTGGACACTTCATTGTGTATGTGGTGCTGGGGTTTCAACCCACATACTCGTGCATGCCAGGCAAGCTCCTTAACCACTGAGCCATCACTCTAACCCTCCCAAACACTTTCTATGAGGCAACCATTACTCTGATACCCAAACCAAACAAAGACACATCAAAAAGAGAAAACTATAGACCAATACCCCTGATGAACATGGACACAAAAGTTCAAGCAAACTACATTCAAAAATACATCAAGAAGATAATTCAACACAATCAAGTGGGCTTCATTCCAGGGATGCAAGGCTGGTTCTACACATACAAATCAATAAATGTGATTCATCATTTAAACAGAATTAAGGACAAAAACCATATGATCATCTCAATTGATGCAGAAAAGGCCTTTGATAAAATCCAGCACCCATTTAATGCTCAAAACTCTAGAGAAGATAGGGATCAAAGGAACTTCTCTTAACTATGTAAAGGCCACATGTGACAAATGCTCAGCTAGTATAATACTAAATGAAGAAAAGCGGAAAGCATTTCCACTAAACTTGGGAACAAGACAAGACTGTCAGCTGTCACCACTTTTATTCAATATAGTCCTCGAGATCCTAGCAAGAGCAATCAGGCAAGAGAAGGAAATCAAACAGATAAGAATAGGAAAAGAGGAAGTCAAACTATCCCTTTCTGCTAATGACATGATCCTATATCTGGAAAACCCAAAAATCTCCACCAGAAAACTGCTTGAGCTTATAAACAGATTTAGTAAAGTGGCAGGCCACAAGATCAATACCCATAAATCAATAGTTTTCCTGCACACTAACAATAATAGGGCAGAAGAAGAAATCAGGAAATCTGTCCCATTCACAATACCCTCAAAAAGAATAAAATACTTAAAAATTAATCTAACAAGGGAAGTAAAAGACCTCTACATTGAAAATTATCAAACAATGAAGAAAGAAACTGAAGAAAACCTGAGAGGGTGGAAAGATGTTCCATGTTCTTGGTTAGGCAGAATTAATATAATTAAAATGGCCATTCTGCCAAAAGCATTATATAGATTCAATGCAATCCCCATCAAGATACCAAGGTCATTCTTTACAGATATAGAAAAAGCAATTCTCATATTCATTTGGAACAACAAGAAACCCAGAATAGCTAAAACATTACTAAGCAAGAAAGACAAAACAGGTGGATTCGCAATACCAGATCTAAAACTATACTGCTAGTTTGTTATTATATTGTAGTAACAAAAACAGCATGGTACTGGTATTAAAACAGGTATGAAGACCAATAGAATAGAAGACTCTGAGAAAACCACAAATCTTTAAATATCTGATCTTTGACAAAGGGGGTCAAAATACAATATGGAGGAATGATGGCTATTCAACAAATGGTGATGGACAAAATGGACAGGCATTTGCAGGCAGTTGAAATTAGATCCTTATCTCTCATCTTGGACAAAAATCAAATCAAAATGGATCAAGGAACTAGGAATTAAACCAGCTACCATACAACTGCTAGAAGGTAAATTAGGGGCAACACTCTAGCATTTGGGAGTAGGCAAACACTTTCTCAATAAGACTCCCAAAGTCAAAGAATTAAAGCAAAAAATCAATGAGTGGGATGCTATTAAAATAAAAAGCTTTAGCTCAGCCAAGGAACTAGTCAAAATTGTCAAGAGACAATCTACAGAATGGGAAATAATCATAGCCTGTGATTCCTCCAACAGGGAACTAATATACAAAATTTACAAAAAACTCAAAAAACTTAATACCCAAAACACGAACAATCTAATCAATAAATGGGCCAAAGACCTAAGTAGAAACTTTTCAACAGAAGAAATTGAGCAAGACAATGAATACATGAGAAAGTGTTCTAAATCACTAGTAATCAGAGAAATGCAAATCAAAACTACATTAAGATTTCACCTCACTCCAGTCAGAGTGGCAAAGATGAAGAATATAAACAATAACAGATGCTGGAGGGGTTGCAGGGAGATAGGAACACTCGCATGTTGTTGGTGGAACTGTAGACTAGTACAGCTGTTCTGGAAAGCAGTGTGAAGAATCCTCAAAAAATTAAAGGTGTATCCACCATATGATCCAGCTATCCCTCTTCTGGGTATTTTCCCAGAGGAGTTAGAATCAGCACTTTACAGGGACAGAGCAAAACCTATATTTATAGCAGCTCAATTTACAACAGCTAAATTATGGAACCAACCCAGATGGCCCTCAGTGGATGAATGGTTCTGAAACTGTTGTATATATATATATATATATATATATATACAACACATGAATATATATATATATACACACACACATATATACATATATATATGTATATATATATATACAACACATGAATATATATATATATACATATATATATATACACACACACACATACATACATACATACAATGGAACTGTACTCAGCAATTAGAAACAATGATATTGGGGTCTTTGAAGGTAAATGGATGGTAATGGAAGAAATTATGCTGAGTGAAGTTAGCCAAATCCAGAGACTTAAGGGTCAAATATTTTCCCTCATTTGTGGAGGCTACAGCAAAACTCACACTTGGGTCAAAGGTTGTCAGACTCACATATTAGACTCAGCAAAAGCGTAGTACAACATAATTTAGGGCAACCATAGATATGTGGGGGTGGGGGGGGTAAGTGATGGGGAGAGGAGAGGAAGAATAGAGAGGGATCTAGGGAAATAATCAACAACGTAGCATACTCTTTACCCCCCTGAGAATCCAAATAATACTTATGCAATTATTTAATTCTGGAACATTCACAATCTAAGCATTTATACTGCTTGCAGGGGCAAAACCCAGAAGAATCAAGAGACTGGGGTGAGGATGATGTAGGGGTAAATCGGGTTTAAGAACAAATGCATATCATATTGTTACTTTATATGCATTTATGATTTTACAAAAACTCAGCTCCTTAGTAAAAATATTAAAAAACAAACAGCATCCCTCCCCCAACCCCCCCCCCCAAAAAGCCCAAGAGGAAATAAACCAAATACAGTGGCATAGTGGAACTAAGAATAATTTTTTTCTGGATTTTTAAGTTGTTGTTAGTGTATATAAAGCATTCTTCAACACTGATGTCAGGAGTAAAAATAATGGTTCTCCTAAATTAGGACCTTATAAAGATTACTTAGTTTGGACTTTTCTAAAATGTAAATGTAAAAGTATTAAGCTTCAAACAAAAAAGTGAAGAGAAATTCATACAAATCACCTACCTCATAGCAGTACTGCTGAACTTTATGCAAAACTTTGTTTAGGTCCTTGTTCAGCTGTTCAAGCTCTAGAACAATTGTTGCATATCTCCGCTGAAATTCAATGCCAATTGGCATGGAATATGATTTCTAAGAAGAAAAGAAAATCAGGTCTTAGTAATGTTGTTTTTTTCAATAATACAATTTCAAATTATCTAAAAGATTTGATGTGTCTAAAACAAACTCAACTTGCCTATACTCAATGTTAGAGTTCTTGAGTTTGAAAATGGTAGTTATTGGGCTGGAGCGGTGGCTCAGCGGTTTCAGCGCTTGCCTGGCAAGCACGAGGACCCAGGTTCAAACCCCAGCACCACATACACAACTAAGTGTTGGAGCAACGAAGGCCATGTGAAAAACTAAATAAAGTTGTTTCTTTAAAAAAAAAAAAAAAAAAAGAAAATGGTAGTTATTGAGGAGCTTGTCCTTGTTCTTTGGGCATGTCATGATGTCTGGCATTTATTTTTTTTTAAAAAAGGAGATTTTATATCTACACAGAGAAATTAAATGAAGCAAAACGTTAACTGATGAATCTGTATATAATCGTTAGTCTTTCAACTTTTTCAAAATATGAAGTTATTCAAAAGTTGCATGTATTCCTATGAAGTGTTCTAGTTATTTAAACTCAATTGATTCTCTACCTAGAATCAGACCCATATAGCATAATGGTTAAGAACATGGGTGCTAGAATTAGACTATATATATTCACACTCCAACTCTGGGTAACATTAAGCAACTTCCTTAATCTCCCTTTGCCTCAGTTTCCTCATCTGCAAAATGAGGATAATAAGCTGTGAAGATTAAATGAGTTAATATATGCTAACACTATGCCTCCTAAATGCTCAATACATACTGTTTTTTTTAAACTATTACCATCATTTTATATTTGCTTCCTAACACCATGTGTTTAATGGACTTTGATGTGCATTTCCTTTACTGTCTTCACAATACTTTCAATAAATTGCTCTCCATTCCACTCGTGCTATAAATGCTGGCAATGAGATTTTCTCTAATCAAAGCTAACTTTCAGATCCCCCTTCAGGATTTCTGAGAAAGCAGATCATCATGTACTGAGGAAGCAATATTATTCCTTTTCAAAAAGAAAAAAGCCTTACTATGATATGATCATTATACAACGTCAACATGTGCCAAAATATCACGTATTTCATAAACATGTATGATTATTATTTTTTTGTAGTACTGAGGACTGAACCCAAGAGTACTCAGTGAGTACTCCATGAGCCTTTTTTATTTTGAGATAGGGTCTTGCTAAGTTGTGATCCTCCTGCCTTAGCCTTCTGAGACACTGGAATTACAGGGGTGTGCAACCATCATGCCTCATGATCATGACTCATCTTGATAATAAGCGTGTACTTTGGCAGACTCAAAGCTAGTTAATCAAAACAAAAATTCTTAATGGCTCAGTATCATCCTGTACAAAATTCCTTTAGAGTGTCAAAAGCTTCTACCTTCCTCTTTTGTATTCAACATTTTAAGGAATTAAACAGATACATAAAGAGGGTGTTCATATAGATGTCAAAATGTACAAAGTTAGGACAGGACTAAGATGTTAGATAACAGAGTGATGTGACTAATGAACCATAAATTCTAAGACTAAATGGATATATAAAGCCATCATTTATGTATATCTCCAACATCTCAAAACATTTTTGGAGCCCCCTTTTATGGCTATGTTCTCAAAGTCTTTAGCATATCTTTTTTTTATATCTTTTTAAATATCCTCACTGACGAAAAATTTAGTGACTTTTATCTTTTTAAACACCCAAATTATGAAGTATTAATATAGAACAAATGGGTACAAGAATGATCAATTCAATCTTTAAAGAGAAGGGTAAATGTGGAATTTGCCCCGGTAGTTAACAAACCAATGTAGTATTGTCATGCACAACAAATACATAAATGGAAAATAACTGTGGCCTGTCCTTAATATACATTGAATTCTCACATGTGTGCTTTGTATGTTTGGCACTTATGCTGCGTGTGAATGCATGTATATGCATGGAAATTTGGCATATAGTTGGCCTTTCAAATCAACTGATAAGGATGAACTATTAATAAACTGGGAAAACTAGCTGTTTCGAAAAAAATATTACCTACCTCACATCATTCACTAAAATAAGTTTAGGATAAATTGAAAGTCTAAATATAAAAAAAAATTATGAAAGTATTATAAGATATAGTAGAATGTTTATAAATAAGAGATAGGAAAGTATAAAAACCCCAAACCAGACAAGCGGAAAGACCAGTATATGATAACATCAAAATTTAAAGTTTCTGTACTACAACATCAGAAACAAAGTTAAAAAAATAAAAATGACCAATTAACATATCAACATCTTTTAGTAGATGCTTAATTCCATTAGCAGCCTTAGCAATGCAAAATAAAATGAGTTATTTATTTTCACCTATTAGATTGCTAACAATTTCAGGATCTTACAATACTAGGATTGAAAAGAGTGACATATATTTATGATATAGTAGAATTAAAAAGCAGAATGTTATCTATAAACATTTATTAAAAATAATCTATCCCCCCAAAAACTCCAGTAGTATATTCCACACTTATACAAAAATGAAAACAAGCAAAAAATACATCAAACTCAATAAGAATGGTACTTTTTAGAATACATTCAGGTTGAGGCTGGATTGGTGGTTATGGCCTGCCAAGAGTGAGTACACGGGTTCAAACCCCAGCACCACATACACAACAGTGTCTGAGCAACGAAAGCCACATGAAAAATTAATAACGTTGATTCTGTCTTTCTCTATCTCATTGTCCCTCTCTCTTAAAAAAAAATACATTCAGGTTTTATGCATTATCAAAATTAATTTTTAAAAAAAGAAAAAATGAGATATTAAGACTACAAGAGTCAGGTGAGTCATTTGAACCACAAAACAAGGTATGACCACAAAGTAATGAATGGTTTTCTTGTGTGGCTTAAAAGGTGAAGTTGAGGGACTGGAGCGGTGGCTTGGCGGTTACGGCGCTTGCCTTGCATGCGCAAGTATGAGAGTTCAAACCCCAGCACCACGTACGCTCAGAGCAATGAAAGCCATGTGAAAAACCAAATAAACATTGATTCTCTCTATCTGTCCCCTTTTTCTTAAAAAAAAAAAAAAAAAAAAGGTGAAGTTGAAGGTAAATGTTTTATAAGGATATGATTTGAGGGTACAAGAGAGGATATAACAGTTTATTCTGTAAGAGTGTAGATTTAACAGATTAGTTCTCTATGGATGGTCATTTAAACCATTTCCAATTGTGCTGTTAGAAGCAATGCTTCAGTGAACATCCTTAGTATGCACATCTTTATGCCTATAGGTAATTACTTTTTGAGAATAATATTCTACAAGTAGAACTGAGAAGGCCAAGTTGCCTTCTCAATAACTTATATTCCCACTGAAAGCGTATGAATAGGCTCACTTCCATGCACACTCACCAGTGTTTTACTTGAAATATTTACAAATCTGATAGAAGGGAATGGGAATATTTTGTTTGAAAAGGAATAGAAGATGGAGAAGTGTAAGCGGTCTTCACATATTTTAATAGATACCACACAGAAGACTTACCCTGTAAAACCCAGTTAGTCTGTTGCACCTTGTTTTAGAGGGTAAGTCGAAAACTAAGGTAGGAAAGTTACTGGGTCAATGTTAAGAATGAATAGTATTAGGTCACTTTCCTCTTCTGCTTTGGAAAATCATCCATCATTATGTTAGCAACACTTCCCTCCATTTTCTAAGTGCTCCATTTCTGTATATCTTATTGGTTGAATGGACCTTTTAGTTTGGACCTTCGTTTCTCTTAATTTTTCCCTCTCATATTTTCCATTTCTGGTTTTCAATTATACACTCTGGGAGGGTTCAACTTTTTCTTTTTTCTTATTGAAAAATAATTATTTCAGAATATAAAATACATTTTAATGGTTTAAAATTCAAAAGTTAAGTTTCCCTCAAATCCAAACCCCTGGTAACCTGTTCATTTTCTTCTCTTCAGAAACAGTCAATATTATCAGTTTCTTTGGCATCTTTCCAGACATAGTGTATTACCAGAAAAGAAAAAAGAGAAATATTTTTTGTCCTCCCCTGACTCTGCCTTTTTTTTTTTTTAAGTGGTACTAGAGATTTAACACAGAAGTGTTTCATCACAAAGCTACACTACCACCCCCACCCCCAGACCTTTTTGAGACAGGGTCTCACTAAATTGCTGAGGCTGGCCTCAAACTTGTGATTCTTCTGCCTCTGTCTCCAGAGTAACTGGGATTATAGGCGTGTGACCACCTGGCTTTTGCCATTCTTTTTTCCAAACAAGTGGGAACATTCTGTAAATATGCTCAGTATTTTTTTTTTTTTTGGTACTGAGGATTGAACCCAGGGCCATTTAACCTCTGAGCCAAATCCTCAGCCCTTTTTATATTTTATTTTGAAACAGGGTCTAAGTTGCTCAGGGCTTTGCTGAGGCTGACTTTGAACAAATGATCCTCCTGCCTCAGCCTCCTGAGCAGCTGGGATTATAGGCATGCACTACCATTCCTGGCTAGAACTTTGTTTTTCTCACTTGACAACATATTTCAGGGTTTTTTTCTTGTGTGTGTGTGTGTGTGTACCAGGGATTGAACCCAGGAGTGTTTAACAACTGAGCCACATCCCCAGCCCCTTTTTAAAATTTTTTATTTTGAGACAGGGTCTTGCTAAATTATCAGGGCCTCACTCAGTTGCTAAGGCTGGCTTTGAACTTGAGATCCTCCTGCCTCAGCCTCCTGAGCCACTGGGATTAGAGGTGTGCACCACCATGCTGGACAGTATATCATATTCTATATCAGGTATTTTATAGAGCTTTACTGTTTTAAGTTACATGATGTTACACTGCACAAACTTTACAAAATTAACCAGTTCCTTACTGACAGGCACTCTGATTGTTTTTATAATATTGCAACCAATGCTATAACCAATAACTGTGCAGTACTCTGGACAAAGGCAAATATAACCATAGAAGGTCCCAGAGGTACATCTGCTAAATCAAAGGACTTGTCCATTTTTAATCTCAATAGATACGGTCAAACACCCTTCACAAAAGATGTATTAATTTATGTGTAAGAATACCTATTTCCCTATATCCTTACCAATATAGTGTTTTGTTAGTTTTTTACTTTTGCCAGCCACATAATCAAGAGTCATTGCTTGTCTGTCTGTTTTCTATGAACTGTCTATTCAAACTTTTTGCTCACTGTGCATTCAGAGAGCATTTTGTACTTCATGGAAATTAGACCCTTTTGTTATAAGCTGAAAATTCCTTCGTTCAATTTGTTCCCTTTTGACTTTACTTACATTGTGATTCTTATCCTGAGGAAGTTTGTTTTCTTTTTTTCAGTACCAGGGATTAAACCCAGGGGTGTTTTAACTACTGAGTCACAACCCCAGCCGTTTTTATTTTGAGACAGGATCTCGCTAAGTTGCTTAGGGCCTTGCTAAGTTTGCTGAGGCTGGCTCTGAACTTATGATCCTCTTGCCTCAGCCTCTCAAGAAATCCTGGGATTATAGGCGTGCACCACAGTGCCTTAATTTTTTTTTTTCTTAAGAGATAGGGACAGTGAGAGAGAGAGAGAGAGAGAGAATATCAATTTTATTTTAGCTTTTCACGTGGCTTTTGCTGCTCCAAGACTTTGTTGTGTACGTGGTGATGGGGTTTGAAATTGTGCACTCACACATGCCAGGCAAGCACCGTAACCGCTGAGCCACTGCCCCAGCCCCAGTGCCTGAAATTTTTATGTAGGGAAATTTATCAATCTTCTGTGACTTCTGAATTTTTTATCATATTCAGAAAGTTTTAACATTCTTTAAATATACGAACTTTTTGGCTTTTAAATTTTTTCTTTTACTAGCCTATTTTTTATGAACATATTTTCTTTAATCTTCATGTATACAATTTCTCCCCAGCTTTATTAAGGTAAACTGACAAAAATTATATCTATTTATGGTATACAATGTGATGCTTCAATATATGTATATACTTTGGAATGATTAAATCAAGGTTATTAACATCCATCATATTTTTGTGGTGAGAACTTTTTTTTGAGGAGGAGAGAGGGAGGGAGGGAGAGAATTAATTTTATTTATTTTTCCGTCTGGCCTTTGTTTCTCCAACACTTAGCTGTGCATGTAGTGCTGGGGTCTGAACCCAGGTCCTTGTGCATGCCAGGCAAATGCTCCAAATGCTGAGCCACCACTCCAGCCCTGAGAACATTTAAGATTTATACTTCTAGCAGTTATCAAGTATATATTATTACTATAGTTATCATGCTGTACAATAGATCACCAGAATTTATTCTTCCTAACTGAAACTTTGTGTCTTTTGACCAGTATCTTTCTAGTCAAAGAATATTTATTTTCAAAATTTATCTTCTGCTGCCTGAATTAAAGTTTAGAAGTTGGTTGTCTTGCTTTTTCTTTCATGCTACTTGTTTTCATGTATTGCCAGTACTCTTTGGTTGGTTGTTCATTATTTAGTAAAGAAATGGGTAGTAGCTTATCTGGGGTTTGCTGGTATTTTACTTTCTCTAGGCCTCTGTCAGAGGCAAATGTAACTATGTAGATTCAGTAGTTCCCCCTTATTTGTGGGTTTACTTTATGAGATTTCAGTTACCTGAAGTTAATCACCTTTGGAAAATATCAAATGGAAATATTCCAGACATAAACAATTTTAGAGTTTTAAATTGTAGAGTGTTTCGGCAGCATAATAAAATCTTACGCTATTCCACTCTATACTGGTGGATTCATTAGTCACTTAGTATCCATGTTGGTTATCAGATTGCTGCAGTGTTGCAGTGCTTGTGTTCAAGACCCTTACACAGTGCTACATCATAATACCTACATCATTTACCTCACTTCATCTCATTACACAGGCATTTTATCATATCACATTATCACAAGAAGGGTGAGTATAGTACCCTAAGATATTTTCAGAGAGAGAGAGACAGGGAGAGAAAGACCCTATATTCACATAACTTTTGTTACAGGATATCTTTATTACTGTTTATTATATTAGTGATTATTGTTATTTTAATCTCTTACTGTATTAATTTGTAAATAAAATGCTGTATTTGTGTGTACATGAAAGCAGTATATAAACAATTCAATACCATCAAGTTTCAAGTATCCATAGAACATATTTCCAATGGATAAGGGGGAGGACTATTGTAAAGGGTTATGTTGTGCTTTAAAAAAAAGAAAGAAAGAAAGAAGTATTTATTCATTTCTGGTGCTGGCATTGAACACAAGACCCATTGAGTCATTTTCAGCCCTTTGTGTTTATGTTTAAATCACAATGTCTTGATAAGAAAAAAAAAATCTCTGGTATATTTTTTCACCTGTTATCTGAAAACCTAATGTGTATACAATATTTTATTACCAATGACCAGTTGGGATTTTTTTTTAAAGTGCCAGGGTATTTTGTACTGTGATAATCAAAACATTAACATAATGAGTAGAAGGTTTTTGATTTAAGACAAGTTGGAGATCCTCCAAAAATCTGTCAGTTCTTTTTTCTTTTTTTAAGAGAGAGAATCAACTTTTTTTGTTTTTCCATCTGGTTTTTATTTTTTATCTACTTAGTAGTGTATGTGGTGCTGGGATTTGAACCCGGGTCCTCACACAAGCCTGACAAGTGCTACAACCATTGAGCCACCTCTCCAGCCTGTTGTCTGTTCTTTTTTATTTATTTATTTATTAAGTTTTGAGAGAGAATCAATTTTATTTATTTTTCATCTGGTTCTGGTTTCTCTGACACCCAGTTGTGTACATAGTACTGGGGTTCAAACTCGAGTCCTCACGCATGCCAGGCAAGCGCTCTAACTGCTGAGCCATCACTTCAGCCCTGTTGTCTATTCTTTTGATGGTGACAGAAGTTTCACATTTTCTTTGGAAACCACTAGACATTTTGTTTTTTTTTTTTCAAAGAGAGAGGGAGAGAGAGAAAGAGAGAATCAACTTTATTTAGTTTTTCATGTGGGTTTTGTTGCTCAGACACTTGGTTGTGTATGTGGTGCTGGAGTTCCAACCCGCCAACTTGCGCATGCTAGGCAAGTGCTGTAACTGCTGAGCCGCTGCTCCACCCACCACTAGACATCTTAATTCCTGAAGTACAACTTTAATGCTACATGACTTGCCATTTTGCCAACACTGGTATATTCTTTCCATCTACCATCCACTGTAAATATTTACTGTATTTAAAACTATCTAACTTATTGTAAATTTAATGGAAGAGGCTTTGAGGTTTTTTTTTTGTTGTTGTTGTTATTGTTGTTTTGTTTTGTTTGTGTGTGGTACCAGGGATTAAATTCAGGGCCTTGTTCACGCTAGGAAAGTGCTCTACCACTAGGCAATACCCTCAGGCCTTTTGTTTTACAAAATTTGTTTGTGGAGACTACCATCATCTTATGTGGTCCTGACACCATTTAATTTATTTCTTTTCCCTCCCTCCCTCCCTTCCTTCCTTCTTTCCTTCCTTCCTTTCTTTCAAGGCACAGTGAGAGAGAGAGAGAGAAAGAATCAATTTTACTTAGTTTTTCAAGGGGCTTTTGTTGCTCCAAGACTTTGTCATGTACGCCGTGTTGGGGTTTGAACATGCATCCTCGTGGATGCCAGCCAGGCAAGCACTGTAACCGCTGAGCCACCACTCCAGCACCCACTTAATTAAACTATTTCCGAATGTAAAATTACTCTTGCTTTCCTGGAATAAACCCTACTTTGATGATATGCTCTCTTAATATACTAACAATTTCGTTTGCTAATATTTTGTTTAAGATACTTTGCATTTATGTTCATGAATGAGAGCAGCTTAATTCTGTTTTGTAATGTCATTGCCAAATTTTGGGGGTCCAAACCCAGAGCGTGGAAGATTTGCCAATTTCCTCCAACCTTATAGTTTCTGGACTCTAATTTTGTCCTCCCCACTCTTATAAACCTATCAAGGGGTTGGGGATTTAGCTCAGTCAGAGAGCTTGCCTAGCATGTGTAAGGCCCCGAGTTCTGTCCTCAGCCCTAAAAGAAAAAACCTATCAAGAATGCCACTCAGCTTCTCAACTACCTTTTCCAGAACTTGCAGAAGCCCCCAAGGAAAAACCAATCCTAAACACCGGGCTCTCCCTTCTGAGTTTCCTTCTTTTCCCAGATCCAAAAGCTATAATTTTTTAATGCCTTATTCATGCCCCAGGTTCATCAAGATGGTCATTTAGGTTTGTTTTTTCTTTTTTTTTCCCAGAGGAAACAGTTGTTTTCAGTAGGAAAGTTAATTCATATTCCCAAGTCTACCATTACCAAAAGCAGAAAAAGAAACCTTGACATTTCCCAAATAGTTATGTTCAAATTCCTTAAGGGACTATCTGTTCCTTTCTCTTTTTCTAACTAAAGTAAACGGCACAAATGAATTATGTCACTGGCATGAAGAATAGTGAGAAAGCAGACTCTTAAAGCCCTTCTAATCACTGCATCTCACTCCTGCACTTCGTTTTGCCAACTCTGGGCCTACAGTCTCTTCAGGGTTCCAACATGTAACCTCCTTGTTTCACCTAACAATATGAAATCTCACATTGCTAGGCTTCCACTTCTTCTGTTTCTTTTTTATACTTCATATTTTTTGTGGAATTGTAAAGGATAGGAACAAACAAGCAAACATGTTCAGCTTACCATTTTAAACTAGAAGTTTCATTAAATCTTTACCAACTTCATATGCTATAACCTAGCCATTGTGAGAATTTACCCCTAGACTTTTGAATATTTTCACTACAAAGAAATGATAAATGTTTGAGGAGACAGATATACTTGCCCTGATTTGTACTCCACACAATGGATACATGTATTGAAAGGTTACATGGTACTCCATAAATATGTACAATTTTTAAGTGTCAATTAAAAAAGAATTTATCCTACATTTAAACATGAATAAATATACAAGTTATATAGACAAGGACATTTACTGTAGCACCCTTTTAGTAGCATAATGGAAACAAAATAAATATCCATTAAAAGGAAATTGCTTAAATTAAGGGACAATACAGTCATTTAAAAGGATAATATATAATGACATAATTCCATTCTTGTTAGAAAAATAATTTTCAAAACTACACAATAAACCAGGTGGGGTGGTGCATGATTGTTATCCTAGCAACTCAGGAGGCTGAGGCAAAAGAATTGCAATCTGAAGTCCAGCCTCAACTACTAAAAACCTGTCTCAAAATAAAAAAATAAAAGGGTTGGCAGTGTAGCCCAGTGGTAGAGTGCCCTTGGGTTAAATCCCCAGTACTACACCCTCACAAATACACAAATACACACACACACACACACACACACACACACACACACACACACACACAAAGTCTTGTATGACAGTATAAATACAGAGAAAGAAACGCATTTTCTAACCATATAAACAAACATTTATATGCTAGGCTGAATAATATTTATTAATGGAGGAAGAATTATAAAGAATTACTGCTTTCCTCATTAAACAGTTTTGGTATATTTATAATAGGAATTATTACTTTTCTTTAATAAAGAGAGAGGGACAGTGAGAGAAAGTGAGACAGAGAGAGAGAGAGAAAGAATCCATTTTATTCAGTTTTTCATGTGGCTTTCGGTGTGTATGTGGTACTGGGGTTCGAACTCGCATCCTTGTGCTTGACAGGCAAGCACTGTAACCACTGAACCACTGCTCCAGCCTAGGAATTATTATTAACCGTAAATAAAACAAAACAAATAATAAAGTAGATAAGCCAACTAAACCTCTTTTACAGAATTCTCACATGCCAAGAAGCCAAGTCAACATCAGAAATGTCTTTACTTGAAAAAAGGTAAGACCAACCAAGCAAGGCAAACCCAATACTTTCAATAAAGGATTGGAACTGAGACACAGGAAAAAGTCTTAGCTAGTAATATTAAATGGAAATAATTCATTATGCTAGGATAGTTATGCTACATAGGATGGTTAAGAGATCAGAAGAAACAGAAGTGAGGGAGAATATTGAAAAAGCATAAAGGGATGCTGGGCGTAGTGGTGCATGACTAATTCCCACTACTCTGAAGACTGAGATAGGAGGACTGCAAGTTCAAGGTCAGGTCAGTCATGGTGATTTAGACTCTATCTCAGAATAAAAATCAAAAAGGGCTGGGGATGGGGCTGGAGTGGTGGTGGCTCAGCGATAGAGTTCTTGCTTGGCATGCAGGAGGACCTGGGTTCAACCCCAGCATCACATACACAACTAAGTGTCAGAGAAACAAAGGTCAGATGACAAAATAAATAAAATTGATCCTCTCTTTCTCTCTCTCTTAAAAAAAAAAAAAAAAAAAAAGGCTGGGGATATAGCCCAGAGATAGTACACCCTTGGATTCAAACTCTAGTACCAAAAAAAGCATAAAGGGTACACCACAGAACTGATAGAAGCCAAGATAAAAATTAGAATCCAGTAGAAAAAAGCAAGCACATGTTTGAGATATATGATGGCAATATATTATGGGCAATCTTTTTAAATCTTGGATAGTGTATCTAAAAATATTAATTTCAAATTATGGTTATGTGAAAACGTTTCAGTGTCTGTACTACCAAATAGCAGTATGATTCTGGACTAAAAATTCACCTGGTATTTTTGGTCTTTAGTTTCCAGTGCCATAAAATGTAAAGACATTTGATCAGTCATTTTCAGATTAAAAATTCTACGATCCTAAAAGAAGACTATTTCTCATTCTGTTAGAGACCTACAGCTGTTTACCCACACCTAACCCTTTACAACATTCCATTGCAGAGATGTCTAGTGCTTCTACTCCCCACTACTGCACTCATGACAGGTACTGGTAATCAGTCATACCACTTTGCTCCTATAACTTCACACTTCTATTCAGCCATTTCTAATCAATCACAGACAGTATTTGAGATGAAACCTATTTGCTATCCTACAAATCCCTAAGATGTGAATTTCATTATGATTTGAAGACTTTTTTTCCACTACGAGGGATTGAACCCAGGGCCTTGCATAAACTAGGCAAGCACTAAGCTACATCCCTAACCATTTTTTATCTTTTTTGGAGATAGAGTTCCCCTATGTTGCCCAGACTGGCTTCGAATTTGCAATTCTCCTATCTCTGCCTCCTGAGTAGCTGGGATTACTGGTATGCACTACTATGTCTGGGCACAAAGCCTTTCTTAGTGAATATTTTCTATGTAAATACTTAAAAAACAAAAACAAAAAACTTCTAAGTCTTTTTATGAATAAAATTTGATTCAATTTTGACTCGTTAGATTAATAAAATAGGAAATAAACTATCAATATACCTTGAAGACAATGATATATATTTCCTGATTTATTTATTATGAAACACTTTTTATAACCTCTGATATTACAACTTCTTTAGTCATACACATGAGTCCTAGGGATTCTACACTCACGCAAATTGTAGAAGAACCTAATATACCCATTAATCCTGTACAACTGTATAGTCAATGGCATAATAGGGCCTGTGATAATTTACCAGCATGTGTTCAATACAATAAAAGAGAGTGATAGCCAATGATTCTAAAATAACATTTAGCTCAATATTTTCTTCTATAAGATATTTTAAAATCAGACAAGCAAGCAAAAGGAAAAAAAAAAGGAAATCTTTACCAGTTTTTCTGCTTCTGTATTCATTTCCCTTAATTTCTTGATATGCTCCTTTTTAATCATGAGAATTTTTGATAATTTAGTCTACAAAAAAGAAATGTTTTGGAGTAAATAGAGGCACTTAGGTATATTGGTTAAACAAAACATTTCCAATTTCTCACTTATATATTTTCACAGTAACTTTTAGTGTTTCAGTAATATAGCAACGCATTTTATTTCATATATTTGATTAGGTGACAAAATATTATTCTAAAATCCATCATAATTAGGATATGTTTACTAAGGAGTCAACCTACTAAGCTTTCACAACTCAAAAAAGGGCAGTTTGTAGAACAATAAGAGTAATTGTAAAGAACTGAAGTGCAAATGTTAAGATCTATTAGTTCACAGTGATACTTAAAAAAAAAATTAACCATTGTTAGGGAATGCAAGTGACCAAACTCATTCCTTTTTTCTTTCTTTTCTTTTTAAGAGAGAGAGAAGGCTGGAGTGGTAGCTCAGCAAGTATGGTGCTTGCCTGGCATGTGCAAGGACCCAGTTTCAAACCTCAGCACCACATACATAACTAAGTGTCAGAAAAACAAAACAAAAAGATGAAAATATAAAGTTGATTTTCTCTTTTCTTCTCCCTCTTAAAAAAAAAAAAAGAGAGAGTGTGTGAACGTGAGAGAGAGAGAAATCAATTTTATTTAGTTTTTCATATGGCTTTCATTGCTCTGATACTTTGTTGTGTATGTGGTGCTAGGGTTTGAACCTGTGTCCTCGCACATGCCAGGCAAGTGTTGTAACTGCCGAGCCACCACTCCAGCCCAGAAGTTTTTCTTTATAGGATTATTTTGGCTACAACGATAGAATGAAAAGACCATCATTTTGCAATCCTAATGAATGAATAAATCTAGGCATTGATAACCAATGGCAGCTAACATAAAAAATAAGAGAGCATATATAATGGACTTCCTATCAGAACCAGACACACACACAAACTAGGACTGGAGTGGTGGCTCAGTAGTTACAGCACTTGCCTAGCATGTGCAAGTAAACGGGTTCAAACCCCAGTACCCATGTACACAACTAAGTGTCAGAGCAACGAAAGCCATGTGAAAAAACTCAATAAAAATTGATTCTCTCTGTCTCTCTTTCTCTCACTGTTCTTCTCTCTTTAAAAAAACAAACAAACAAAAACTACAAAAGCATAGCTGTTAGGCTGGAGCAATGGCTCAGAGGTTAGAGTGTTTGCCTAGTATGAATTCAAATCCCAGCACCCTGTATACAAATGGGTTTTGGAGAAACAAGAACCAGATGAAAAATAAACTAAAAAAAAAATTATCCCATCTCTCTTTCTCACTCTTTTTGTAAGAAAAAGAAAGTGGGGCTAAAGCAATGGCTCAGTGGATATGGTGCTTGCCTGACATGCAAGAGGATGCAGGTTAGAATTCCAGCTCCACGTACACAACAAAGTGTTGGAGCAACAAAAGCCACATGAAAAACTAAACAAAATTGATTCTTTCTCACTGTCCCTCTCTCTTAAAAAAAAAAAAAAAGTAGATCTATCACCTAAAAACAAAACAAAAATGAGCTATTGGGCTAAAGTGATGGTTTAGCAATTATAGTGCTTGCCTGGCATGTGCTAGGACCTGGGTTCACATCCCAGCACCATGTACATAACTAAGTGTTGGAGCAATGAGAATCACATGAAAAACTAAATAAAATTGATTCTCTCTTTCACTGCCTGTCTCTCTCTTTAAGGGGGGGGAGGGGAAAGGAAATGAGCTATCAAGCCACACATAAAATATGGTGGAAACTTAATGGCTGATACATTTGTCCAAACCTTAAAATATTCATTACTGGGCTGGAGTGGTGGCTCAGCAGTTTCAGTGCTTGCCTGGCAAGCACGAGGACCTGGGTTCAAACCCCAGCACCACGTACACAACTAAGTGTTGGAGCAACTAAGGCCATGTGAATAACTAAATAAAGTTGTTTCTCTCTTTCTGTCTCTCTCACTATCCCTCTCTCTTAAAAAAAAAAAAAATTCATTACCAAGAGTGAGCCCTAATGTAAACGATGGTCTTTGGGTGAAAATGATGTATCAAAGTAGGTTCATCAACTGTAACAAATGTGCCACTATGGTAGGGTAAGTGGATAATGGAGAGAGACTATGCATGTGTGCAGCAGAGACTATATGTGAAATACCTGTTTCTTCCTTTTCAATTTTGCTGTGAACCTAAAAGGACTCTCGAAAAATAAAGCCTATTAAATTTTAAAAATTAAAACATATAATTTTCAATAAAAATGTCAATACTTTTGATGTAGTATAAAAGTACTTTGCTTGTGGCTCCCTTTGTATATGGTTCTCTCCAGATCCGTCTCGAAACAATAAGTGATCCATTTGTGTAAAGGATAATTTTTGACCTTTTATTTTCAACTTTTCACATAAAAATATTTTTTCTACCTTGGGAAGCCAAAAGGCATAAGAAATTTTATATTACAAGGACAAATGAACAATATATGATTAATACAGAGTGCTACATACATGTGTACAAATGATGAGATCTTCCTCAACATAAAATCAACTGTAAAAGGTAAACACTATGAACATTTTAATGGATCATATTATAAACATCTTTCTTTATAAAGACTGTACCTATCTCGGGCCAAGGTAGTTTTTATTTTCAAAACAATAAAAGAAAACAACTAAAGCATTATTAGACCATGCTTTACATAATGTGATCTAATTTTCAAAATCAGCAGCTCATTGCATTTCTTTCTTTCTTTTTTAAAGAGAGAGGGAGAGAGTGAGAGAGAAAGAATCAATTTCATTTAGTTTTTCATCTGGCCTTTGTTTTTCTGACACTCAGTTGTGTATGTAGTGCTGGGGTTTGAACCCTGATCCTCAAGCATGTCAGGCAAGCACTCCAACCACTGAGCTGCCACTCCAGCACCAACATTTTAAAGTGTTATTCAGGAAGACTGTTTCATCTAATACTTCTAAACATACTTCAATTTAGACTTCAGATTGTTTTTTTCTTTTCTTCTTTTTTTTTTTGGTTGTACTAGGGATTGAACCCAGGGACACTCTTCCACTAAGCTACATCCCTACGTACCCCCTTTTTTTCAAATCAATTTTTATTGAGTTTTTCACATGGCTTTTGTTGCTCTACACTTGTTGTGTAGGCGGGTGCTGGGGCTTGAACCTGTGTACTTGCGCATACCGGACAAGAGCTGCAACTGCCGAGCCACCCCTCCAGCCCCCTATTCCTTCTTCTTATTTTTTTTTTTTTTTTAAAGAGAGAAAGAGAGGGAGAGTGAGAAAGAGAGAATCAACATTATTTAGTTTTCGTTGCTCCAATACTTAGTTGTGTATGTGGTGCTGGGGTTTGAACCCAGGTCCTCATGCACGCCAGGCAAGCACTCCAAATCACTGAGTCACCACTGCTCCACCGCTTCAGCCCCCTTTTCTTCATTTTTTTTTTTTAATTTTGAGACAATATCTTGCTAAATTGCCATAGCTGGCCTCAAGTTTTTGATCCTCCTGAGTTACTATCCTCCTATAACTCAGGAGGAACACACTCGACTTAGGTTTAGATTATTTAGTATCTAATCCCTAAATTCTTAATAGGTGAATAGTTGTTTTTAGTCACAGAAGAGAAAGAAAGAAAAGTCTAACAAAGAAAAATTTTTAAGTCTTTTTGGCTGTTATAACTTTTATTTTTAAGATTTATTGGAAATTGCAGTCCTTCAAACCTGTACAGTAATAAAAATATGTTACCCTAGGAAAGTTCCACCACAAATAACACAAAAGAAAATTGAGTTTTTAAATAAAGAACAAGATATTCAGATCAATTCTTACCACTTGGATAAGGAATTCTACTGGAAAGCCACCTAATGTTTCAGTGTCAGAGCCTGAAATTTTACTTCTCCAAGGTGACTGTCCTAATAAAGGATCATTATCCTATTGGAATAGAAAGGAATTATTTAATCATTGACTGTTCAAAAGAAAGTATTTTCAGATAAAGTGAAAATTCCACTATAATTAACACTATATTAAAATCCAAAAAGAAGGAAGATATTTCCAGCATTGGAACTACTTACTTATTTCATTTAATATTTGACAACTCAAAATAATATGGGTAACACTTGAAATTGCTATAATAGATGTGTACTTCATAATAACACTGTTCATTCATACTAATAATTAAATTATTGATGGAATTTCTAAAATATTACTGACCGTAATTGGTGACTGGAGAGGAGGAGTATAATGTAACCGTGGTGGGGTCATAAAAAATCGAGAAGGCCGCTGTTTTTGTCCAAAGGCAGCAATTGGCATTGTCTCATGAGGCTCATTACTCTTTGGGAAAAGAGAAAAATCCATAAAATTTAGTGAAATTGCTAATCATTTAAGATTTATAAACACTATATTTCAGCTTGATATATTTACTTGGAGGCTATGATTTATGACAGTGTACAAAACATATTCTGCAATTCACCACTGAATGTTATTCTACAAATATCAAAGGCTAGAACTTAAGTCAGAAAATGAAAATATTAATGCTACCAAAAGGCTGAATCCACAAAAAAGAAGAAAATGGTCAAAGGATGAAAACAGTCGAGAGAATTAAAGATTAACAATAAAGTGTTCTATGGCCACCTTTGGTAATCTGCTTTCAGACTATCTATAATTAAGGCTGATTTTTATTTAGCCAGGAAGAAATTTTTGGATGATCTCAATTAAACAGAAATGCTACTTTTCTTTTTTGAAAACTCATCCTTTAATGCAAAAACTTAAGGGTGGTGCATTTTGTTGTTTAGTCAAGATTTTTTTTCTCCTCTACAGCTCCCCTCTATTTGATAAGGAAACCCTCAGAGTAAACAGGGGTCACAGTTTTTAAAAAGTATTTGTCAGAAAAGGAAGATTCTTTTATTTTTGCATTAAGGAAAATTAAGTTTTTTTATTTTTAATTATACAATGACAATTAAGTTTATAACAAAACTTGAAAATCAAGTTTATAACAAAGAAATGAAAAAAGAGAGGCTAAAAGTAAACAATTTTGCTTAGAGGAAAACCATTTTGTTATAAAAAGTTCATTATTTATTTTTCAGTACTGGGGATTGAACACAGGGGTGCTCTAACACTTAAGCTACATCCTCAGCCCTATTTTTTATTTTGGGAGAGTCTTACTAAGTTGCCAAAACTGATGTGGGACTTGGCATCCTTCTTCCTCAGTTTTTTGAGCTACTGGGATTACAGATGTGTTCCACCACACCCAGCACACTGTTCGTTTTCAAAAACCTATCTCAGATTGCAGATCTTAAAATTATTTTAATTACGAGAAAGTTGTGTAGGGCTGGTAGAGTGCACATTTACCATGTGTTAAACTTTGGATTTGATGCCCACCACACACAAAAAAGGTGTGTAATTTCCACAACACTGCTAAATTAAGAATGATTATGGCTGGAGTGGTGGGCTTAGCAGTTGGAGCACTTGCCTGGTATGTGTGAGGACCTGGGTTCCAGCCCCAGCACCCCACACACAACTAAGTGTGGGAGAAACAATGGCAAGAAAAAAAATAAATAAAATTGATTCTTTCTCTCTCTAAAAAAAAAAAAAAAAAAAAAAAAGAATGATTGATGATGAGCCAGGTACGATGGATGGCACATGCCTATAATTCAAATGACTTGAGAGGCTAAGGCAGGAAAAGTGCAAGTTCGAGGATCACCTCTGCAATTTATCAAGACCCTATCTCAAAATGAAGAATAAAACAACCAGACTCCATGGCACATGCCTGTAATCCTGTACTCAAGAGGCTGAGGTCAAAGGATTCCAAGTTTGAGGCCAGCCTCAGAATCTCAGACCTGTCTCAAAAAATAAAAAGGATTGGGGATGTAGCTCAGTGGTAAAGTGCTCCTAGGTTCAATTCCCAACACCAAATAAATTTTTTTAAAAAGGAATAAAAATGAATAAGGATGTGTCTCAGTGGTTAAGTACCTCTGGGTCCAAGCCTCAGTACTGGGGATGGGTTAGAGGGTGGTGGGGAAGAATGATTGTGAAATAATGGCCCAGTAGTTTAATGCAGTATACCAGAAATTCAAAATATCTGAATTCTAGTCCTACCTTAACAGGAAACCAATTTAAATGTACTCATGTCTCAGTTTCATCATGCAAAAAGTGATGGTAATTAAGACCCACCCTGCATAACTATGAGGACAGAACAACATGTTACTTCAAACTTTTAAAAGTATTTTGCAAAAGGACTATATACCTTACCCCAATAGTGGGAATGAAAATGTATAGCTTCTTCCTAAAGATTACTTAGGAGTGATTGAATCTATTACATTCAAAGTGCTGTGTGGTTAAAGTAAAAAGTTTCTTGAAAATGAAAGACTCCAGTATAGTTCTGTTATATGGATCTAGTAGACAGCAATGGGAACCCTTAAGGATCTCTTCCTTTACAAACTGAAACCTTGATTCTATCATAAAATACAATTTCTAAGAAATTATACTCAACAGATTTAGTAAGCATAAAACACAAATATAAAATACTACTCACAAGGACTTCATAGTCAGGGATGGTATGAGTCCCAAGCCCTGTTCTATCAAAAGTTACTCTGTAAGTAGCATTAAGAGTATCCACAGCATCTATTTGTCCAGTGAATAGACCATCATGAACACCACGTAATCGTGCTGAGGAAAGAAACAAAGGTATTATCATGTTTGAAAGATACAAAGAATTTTCAAATATAAAACTTTCAAGCATGTAATTTAAACCATAGAAAACACAGTGTTATTATCTACTGGTTTCAATGCATGCACCCACTTTTATTCAAAGAATTAACAAGAAGTCCCCCCATCCCTAGGGGGAGAGAAAGAGAGAAAGAGAGAGAGAATCAATATTTTTTTAATCTGACCTTTGTTTCTCTGACACTTAGTTGTATATATGGTGCTAGGATTTGAATACAGGTCCTCAGGCATGCCAAGCAAGCGCTCCAATTGCTGAGCCACTACTCCAGCCTCAACAAGAAGTTTATTTGAAACAAAATGATGATGCTCTGTAATTTGATATATCAATGAAATCATATAGCTACCAAACTAAGAGGAAAATATTTAAAATGCCTTTGGAGTTTAGAACCCTAAAAAGTCAACAAAAGAACTTTGGGCTTTATACTCATAGGCAAAACACATGGGGTATTTCAACTAAAAAAAAGAATGGCTGGGCATGATGGCATGTGGCTGTAATTCCAGATATTTAGGAGGCTGAAGCAGGAGGTTGGCAGGTTTGAGGGTAGCCTGGATAAGATCCTGTCTTAAGATAAATTATGAAGGGGTGGGGGCTGGGAGCCAGGAGCCAATAGCAGTGGTTCATGCCTATAATCTCAGCAACTCAGGAGGCTGAGGCAGGAGGATTACCAAGTTCAGAGCCAGCCTCAGCAACTTAGTATGGCCTTTAGCAACTTAGAGACCCTGTCTCAAAATAAAATATAAAAAATGCTGGAGATGTGGTTCAGTGGTTAAGCATCCCTGGGGTTCAATCCCCAGTACCAAAAAAAAACCCAAAAAAACCCGAAAACAAACAAAAAACAGTAGCATTTAAATTTTTCAACTGGGCAAGGTTCAAATTTAATACTAACCCAAAAGGTACAGAAATATTCAACATAAAGGATTCAAAATATAAGGACCAATTGATAAAAACAATTGCAGGAGACTATAACTTAGTCTCAGAATCAATTAAGGAAATGCAGAACTGGGATACAGAAGATATGAGTAATAAAGTTGAAACATAGAAAGGGACTTCTAGTTAATACAACATGAGGAGGTTGGTGATTATTTTCTGCAAAAGACAAGTTCAACCTGGACAAGATTATCAAAACAATCATTCCAGGGTACTGGAAATGCATCAAATGTATACCACTTATTGCTGAAAAACTGCTAGAGCTTCAGGTCAGAACTGGGAGAGTCAGTTGGATTTTTGCATGAGGTTATTCATACCCTCACCATTATCATCAACATGGTTGGGGAAAATGGTCTTAGTGGTGCAGGACTGGTCATGAAAACCAGCAATGTTGTCAGAAGCAACAGACATGATGCAGACTAATGGGTAAAAACTTATGATTGCCAGTTAAAAGTAGTGAACTTGATCAGGGAAGAACAAGAAAAATTCATAGCTTTGAAAACCCAAAGTATGGTCTTGGCTGAAATGAATGTCAGACTTGACAAAAATTTAACAGAGAGAACCCGGAAACTAGACCATAAAAGGGCTGAAATAAACTCTCCACTCATCATCGGCTAAAGGGAAACTATGCAAACAGACAAGCAAGACCCAAGAGAATCTTGCAAAAAAAGTAGAAGCCAAGGGAAACCTGAAAACTGGCAGCAACTGTGTACCTTCCCCAACTTACTCACAGAATAAACTGAGGCCTTGTAGGCTCAAGATATTTGAGCATAACTTTTGTCCAAATCAGTGGCTGACCATTAAGTTATGCAGACGCAGAGTAGTGCTATGAAGTTAGACTTAAATATAAAAAAATGAGACATTTGTGATTGCACAGGACAAGTTACTAAAGCAAATCCAACTATTTTCCAAAATAATCAGAGTACACAATTGCTGAAGTTTTCAATCAAAATTACTAAACACGTAAAAAAGTAAAAACAGTGACTCTTAACTGGGGAAAAAAGTAGAGTAGAAACTGACAGAGAAGATAAGATTTAGCAAAGACTTAAAAAACAACTATTATAAATATGTTCAAAGAATTAAAAGGAAAGATGATGATAATGACTTGATAGGAAATCTCAATCAAGAAATAGAAACTATACAAAAGAACTAAATGGCAACTTTAGAGTTAAAGAGTACACTAACAGAAATGAAAAATTTACTACAGGGGTTCATCAATAGGTTTGAGATAGCAGAACAAAGAATCAGTGAAAATTTTAGGTTATATATTGTAGGAAGTCTATATTCCTTTCTCTTTAATTTTTAAACTGACAGATAAAATTATATATATTTATTGGACACAACATGATGTTTTAATTATATAATCACTGTGGAATGACAATGTGAAAATACTTTTATCCACTCTCAACACTTTTCAACAATATTGTTAACCATGGTCACCATATTGTACAACACATCTCCTGAACTTACTCCTTCTGATTACAGTTTTGCATCCTTTGACACCATCTCTCCAACTTCCCTCACCTACCTCAGCCCCTGGTAACCACCATTCTACTCCCTATTCTATGAGAACAACAGATGAGTGAGATCATATAGTATTTATCTTTCTGGGCCTCATGCCAATAATATAAAGGAAAATCAAACTCTGACTCAGTTTCTCCAACTATAGTCTAACAACAGATCAATTCTGACATCAGATGGGTGTGGGTTTTAACCAAGCAATGCTGTAGCAGCAGACACTAATTTGAGTGTCCTTCCATCTGTGTTTCTGACTGATAGCTATAAATTGGGGTTCCCCCACAACCCCTGCTTGGGTTCCATAACGTGCTGAAATGGCTCACAGAACTTAGAAATATTAACATACATTCACTGCTTTATAATAAAGGTTATTATAAAGAATACTGATGAAAAGATGCACAGGGTGAAGTATGGGGGGGAAGGCGTATGCTGCAGCTCTTATACCCTCTCTAGGAACCTCCAAGTATTCAACTCTGTCCTTCACATAGGCATGATTGATTAAATCATTGGCCATTAGTGATCAGCTTAGCTTTCAACCGTTCTTCCCTCTGTGGAGGTTGGAGGACTGAAATTTCAAACCTATAATACTGTCCAACTCAACAATTATAAATGGAGATTTTAATATATTTTTTCAATAATTGATACAATAAGAGAACATTAGTAAGGATACACAAGGTTAAAAAACACTATCAACTAATTTGCTCTAACAAAAACATATGGAGGGTTGCAGTGGTGGCTTGGCAGTTACAGCACTTGCCTGGTATTGGGCAGGTATACAAATTCGAACCCCAGCACCATGTACACAACAAAGTGTCCAAGGAATGAAAATCACATGAAAAACCGAATAAAAATTGCTTCTCTCTTTCTCTCTCACTGTCCCTTCTTTAAACACACATACACACACACACAAACAGATCAACCCAACAGCAAAATATAGTCTTCTGGTATGCCTCTGTGTGTGTGTGTGTGTGTGTGTGTGTGTGTGTGTGTAGCCTAAAACAAGTCTCAATAACTTTACAAGAAGTCTTATATTCTCATGTGTATATATGCTTAAATACACCAAACTTCAGAGGGAGAGAGATGTTTCAGGGGAGGCTCACTTTTTATACTTCAGTGGGTGGAGGAGTTTGCATTACTTTTATAAATCAAGAAATAAAGGACAATTCCATATTTTTATCAGACTATCTGTGGATGACATTTATTTCCCTCTTCCACAGATATATACTTGAAGTACAGGTCAGATTTCCTTTTTATTTTAGGAGTATCTATCTGTTCAAGTGATGATGAGATTCTACTCTAAACATGATTCAAAGACATTAAAAATGTTTTGGTTTAAACCTCTTGGTCTCTAATGTAGCCTTCTCCTTAACAGTCATTTGTATATTGAGTTATTTGTACTGATGATGCAAAGCTACAAAAAAAAAAAAAAAAAAAAAAAAAAAAGAAAAGAAAAAGCCACAATCCAAGTTAGTATATGTGATCACTCAGAAAAACAAAGCATACCCTGGGTTAGAATACCAAATTCAGCAAAGAAAGAAAAAACATGTTATTGCGGTTACTGGCAATATCCAAAGGCTGACATTATTTTATACAAGCCAAAAAAATCTAAAAACATATGCTAAGTAGTTTAACCATAAAAACTGTTTAGCCCAGAATGATATCCATTTATACCTCTTATTATAGTTAAATTACTAATACTATCTCCTTTTGTTCTCAAAAGTATGCCTGATGGTGATAAATTGATAAATTACATGGTTACTCTTTTTCTCTGAGTATCTTTTTTTGGGCGGGGGGAGTTTATTAAGAAATT
Organism: Aplodontia rufa; assembly: GCA_004027875.1. NCBI lineage: Eukaryota > Metazoa > Chordata > Mammalia > Rodentia > Aplodontiidae > Aplodontia > Aplodontia rufa. Next base: position 53,986 of record PVKS010008183.1, read on the forward strand.
TATTTGTTGAACAATCAATCTGAATACCTTTTAAGCTCAGATACATATTGGGAAAAAAAAGCACAACAGATGCGTCTGGAGGTGTGGTGAATAATCCTAATTGGCACCCCAAAATTCCAAACCTATAAAGTAATTTCTTTTGTAAACTTCAAGAGACTGCTTTAACGATCACTGATGAGAACCTTTATGTACAGGCTGGAATTGAGTTAACCAGTAGCTGTTAACTCCCAACTTTATATTTACTTCTATAAATTATCTTTCATGTTTACTTATGATTTCTTTTCCATTTACCCGTTTGACTCAGATAACCCACAGAAAACCTATGTGATTTTACTGAGAATTTTAGACTCTTACAATTTCTTAACAAACCAACAATTTCATCCCTCATATGTTCCACTGTTACATACTGAATCATCTTTTATTTTTTTTAATTTATAATTCTTTGTCTACTCCAAGAAATATTTGCTTACATTCAGATCACATGAGTATTTTCCTATATTTTCTTACAGAGGCTTTCAAGTTTTACCTTTTATGTTTAGCCCTTTGGTCCATCTTAGATTAATTGTATTTCCATACGGTTATCTAATTTTTCCACTGATGTGCTTTGGTGTCATTATGAAGTAACTGCCTATACTGAGTATAGCACTCCAACAGAATGTTGAATAGAAATGGTGACTATCCTTGGCATCAATCCTGATCTCAATAGCACAGCACTAAAAAACTTAATTTTTAAGTATATAGCCGCCAGTAGAGTTTTGTATATGAACTTAATCAGGTTACGTAAGTTCTTAAGTAAGTTCCATTTTTAGTAATCATGAATGAGTATTAACAGTGTCAAATGATTTTTGATACTTATTGATAGGACTGTTATTTTTCCCTTTATTTATTAAATATGGTAAATTGATGTTTTTAATTTATTGACTTACTTCTTAAAAAACATTTTTTAAGAGTAAAATATTTTTTAGTCTTAGTTTTAGGGGGCTGAAGCGGTGGCTCAGTGGTTACAGAGCTTGCTGGCATGTGCAAGGATGCTGGTTTGTACCCCAGCACCACGTAAACAATGAAGTGTTAAAATGAAAGCCACACAAAAAACTAAATAAAATTGATTCTTTCTCTCTTAAAAAAAAAAGGGGGGGGGGCTGAAGCGGTGGCTCAGCAGTTATTGCTCTTGCTTGACATGCACAAGTATGTGAGTCCAAACCCTAGCACCACGTACACAATGAAGTGTCTGAGCAATGAAAGCCACATGAAAAACTAAATAATAATTGATTCTGTGTTTCTCTCTCACTGTCCTTCTCTCTCTCTTTTTTTTTAAAAGAGTAGATTTAAGTTCAGAGCAAAACTGAGTGGAAAGTACCATGTTCTCATATAATTCCTCATAATAACTGAAACTGACACATAGAATCATATCTATAAAACTGACAGACTTTATACTTCACCTTTTTTTTTTTTTTGACAGCTATGTTGCTTAGGATGACACCTAACTTGAATCCTCTTGCCTCAGCCTCCTGAGTAGGTAGGACTACAGGCATATGCTACCATACCTGACTCTACCTTACAAAAATTTGAGCAAACTACCACTAAATAATTTAGTTTTTTTCAGTCATTACAAATGGACTATTTCTAGACCCCAAAACTATAAGAACAATGGTATCTATGAACTACCTAGACAAGGATGGTTAGAAAAGGAAATAAATGATGTAGAGGCAAAAGAGAATAATTTAAAAATTTTTTGAAATTTTTATGTGTGTGTATATATATGTGATACTGGGAACTGAACCTGGGCAGAGTGCTCTATCACTGGGCTATACCCTCAGGCCTTTTCTATTTTTATTTATTTTTTAAGAGAGAGGGAGAAAGTGAGAACGTGAGTGAGAGAGAGAGAGAGAAAATTAATTTTTTAAAATTTTTTTTAAAGAAAGAGGGACAGTGAGAGAGAGAGAAAGAATAAATTTTTATTTTTTCATCTGGCCTTCATTTCTCCGACATTTAATTGTGTTTGTGGTACTGGGTTTGGAGGCAAGTGCTCCAACCACTAAGCTACTGCTCTAGCCCCTTTCATTTTTATTTTGAGAACAGGTCTCACAAAGTTGTTGAGGCTGGTCTCAAACTTTCTGAGAAATTTTAAAAATTTGAGGATTGGAAAAAAAAAATTTAAGAAATCATAGCTATACTTATTTTTTTAAAAGAGAGAATCAATTTCATTTAGTTTTTCATTTGGTTTTCATTGTTCTGACACTCAGTTGTGTACACAGTGCTGGGGTTTGAACCTGGTCCTCACACATGCCAGGCAAGTACTGTAACCGCTGAGCCACCACTCCAGCCCCAGCTGTACTTATTTTAATGAATTAAAAGTTTTTTTTCTTTTCTCTTTTCATTGTATTGGGAATGGAACTGAGAGGCATTTAACCACTGAGTCACATCCCTAGACATTTTTGTAAATTTTGAGACAGTCTCACTAAAGTTGCTCAGGGCCTCATTAGGTTAATGAGACTGGCTTTGAATCTGCAATCCTGGGCTCTGGGAGGCATTTACCTCCATGCCTGCCCTGAATTTAAAATTTTATCATCAAAATAGTTTGCTTTATGCTGTAGTATGTGTTATTTTCAACCAGTATACACTTTCCTAATTATTTTAAAAAATATTTTTCATACACGGAGAGTAACATATACAGTAAATAATTGCAGACTATTGTTATGCTTTCTAAATCTCTAATAGTGATTATCCTGCCTAAAAGTTACAAATCACAATATTAACAAGTTTGTCTTCTTCACTTACCTGTAACTTTGGTTCCAATAACCAGGGGCAAAGGAATTTCATCTGGGAGATCTTTGAACTGTGAAACATCTGCAACTTTCCTTTGTTGTAAGAGCCTTATTTTCTGCCGTTTCTGTTTTAATGCTGATCTCTCTTCCTCAAAAAATGCAGAAGAACATCTAGAATAGAGCATAAAAATCATAAACTATTAACTATTTTATACTGAAACAAAAGTCTGACCATCCATCTCACTGTTCCCTTTTTTCTGCTCATTGAGTGGTGTATTTTAAAATGGGATTGCATGAGCTGGAGCTGTGGCTTAGCCATGTGCGAGGACCCAGGTACAAACCCCAGCACCACATTATACACCTAAGTGTCAGAACAATGAAAGCCACATGAAAAACTAAATAAGATTGATTCTCTCTCTCTCTTAAAAAAAAAAAAAAAAAAGGATTGTAGAAATTATTTCTCTATAAAAAAAACAGGTGCTGGGCTGGGAAGTAACTGAGTGGCAGATTGCTTACCTAGCATGTATGAAGGTTCAATCCCTAGGACCACAAAGAAAATAAATAAATAAAAATAAATAAATAAAAAATTTTTAAAAAGTAAAATAAAAATTAAAAAAGGGTGTTGCAAGACAAAGATATGTATGTAGGTCTAGATTATTTCTCCTACAAAGCAGGGTTTGTTCACCATCCTTTCAACTGTTTGGGGCCTCTCCTTTTTTTTAAGATTTTTTTTTTTTTTCAGAGAGAGGGATAGTGAGAGAGACAGAAAAAGAGAGAAACAACTTTATTTAGTTTTTCACATGGCTTTAGTTGCTCCATCACTTAGTTGTGTACGTGGTGCTGGGGTTTGAACCCGGGTCCTCGTGCTTGCCAGGCAAGCGCCGAAACCGTTGAGCCACCGCTCCAGCCCTGGGGCCTCTCCTTTTAAGGATAAAGTTCAATTTCAAAATTCTGTTCAGAAGAATATGACATTTTCTTTCTGACCCGGTGAGCACACCAAGACAGGTTTAAAGATGAGACAGACCTGCCACTGTGCGAACTTATAATTATACTTCTTGCCTTGAAGTATGAATACTGAATTCACTTTTATCTCTATGGCCTAGCTCACTTTCATTTTCAAATTCTAGGATGAATAAAAGCATTTAGCAGGGTGCACAGCTGTAATCCCAGCTACTTGGGAGGTTGAGGCAGGAGGCTCACAAGTTGTATGCTGTTGAAGATAACAACAGTTCATTCTTTTATTGACTGTATAATAATTCATAATTTATTTTTCCATTTGGCTATTGGATATCTGAGCTACTTCCAGTTTGCTATTATACAGTTGGTATGAACAGTAGTATATCAATTTTTGTATAAATGTATTCCACTCCACCTAGAAAAGCCAAACTGTTTTCCAAAATGGTGTTACCATTTTACATTCTCACCATCAGTGTATGAGATTTCAAGTTTCCCCACATTCTCACCAACATTTGGTATGTTCAATGAACATTGCAGTTCAATTTGCATCTTGTTAGGGACCAATGATGTTGAACACTGTTCTGTATGCTTATTTGATAATCTTGTATCTGTAGTAAAGCATCTATTCATATCTTTTGCTGATTTGTTAACTGGGCTATGTGAGTCTTAATGAATTTTAAGAGCTCTTCACATATTCTAGATACTATACACATGCTTCTACCAGCCAACTTTTATTTAAACAGAATATCTTGAGTAGGTAAAACATTTACACGTCTTAAAAGATTTTCAAAAGGTATTGAAAAATTTAATATCCATTCTCCTCAGTAATCCAGTCTGCTTCCCAGAGGACCATTATTATACATTTCTTATATGTCCTTCATTGACATTTTAGGCATTTACAAACAAAAAATGCTTATGTTCCCTACCTACTTTTCTCAATAGCTACAATATGCTGCTATGTATTCTGTATTTCTTTCTTTCTTTTTTTTTTTCAAAGAGAGAGGAAGAGAGTAAGAGAGAATCAATTCAATTTTTTCATCTGGTCTTTCTTTTCCTGACATCCAGCTATGTACGTGGTGCTGGGGATCAAACCTGGGCCGCTGTGCATGCCAGGCAAGTGCTTCAACTGCTAAGTCACCAATCCAGCCCCTGTATTTCTTCTTTCTTTTAAAGAGAGGGACAGTGAGAGAGAGGAAAAGATAATCAATACTTTTTTGTTGTTGTTTGTAAAGAGAGGACAGTGAGAGAGAGAGAAAGAATCCATTTTATTTACTTTTTCATGTGGCTTTCATTCCTCTGACACTTTGTTGTGTACGTGGTGCTGGGGTTTCAACTCGAGTACTTGCGCATGTGAGGCAAGCACCATAACCACTGAGCCACTGCTCCAGCCCCATATATTTCTTTCTTAATATATCTTAGAGATTACTTAATGATCCATAAATAAAGAGTATTCACTATTTTGGGTTTTGTTGCCAGGAATTGAACCCAAGATTTTGTTCGTACTATGCCTGTACTTCACCATTGAACTACCCTTCCAGGCCATGTTTTTGTTTTATGTTACATGGTTTCAGCTTTATATTCTAGATGGCTACTTTAAATCTTTTCCAAATTTATGTACATTTAGGTTGTTGCCAATCTTTTTTTTTTTTTTTTAAAGAGAGAAGAATAGTGTGAGAGAGAAAGAGAGAGAATATCAGTTTTATTTAGCTTTTCATTTCGTTGCTCAGAGACTTCATTGGGTACGTGGTGCTGGGGTTTGAACTCGCGTACTCACGCAAGCCAGGCAAGCACAGTAACTGCTGAGCCACCGATCCAGCCCCTGTTGCCAATCTTTTACTGCTACAGACAGTACTACAATAAATAGGGGCAAATGTCATTTCACCTGTGTGCAAGTATTTTTCTGTGGCAGATTTTTAGAAGTGCTAGGTTGAGGGGCTGCAGTGATGGCTCAGTGGTTATGACACTTGCCTGGCAGGCGTGAAGATGCAGGTTCAAACTCTAGCACCATGTACACAACAAGGTGTTGGAGCAAAAAAAGCCGCATGAAAAACTAAATAAAATTGATTCATTCTTTTTCCTCTCTCTGTCTCTCTTGCTCTTTAAAAAAAAAAAAAAAAAAAAAAAAAAACCAGAAGAAGTGCAAGGTTGAAGAGTATGGAAATTTGTAAATTAGATCAATTTTTATCAAATTTCCCTCCACAGATAACATATACAATTAATCTTTTACCAGCAACAGAAGAGTGACTATTTAACCATTCCATTGCCAACCCAACATGTTAAAGCTTTATGAACTTTGGGGCTGGAGCAGTGGCTCAGCAGCACACCATTTGCCTGGCATGTGCAATGACTGGGGTTTAAACCCCAGCACCACATACACAACTAATTGTCAGAAAAACTAAAAAAAAAAGATGAAAAAATAAATAAAATTGATTCAGCGAGTGCACATGTGCAAGTCAGAGAGAATCGATTTTATTCATTTTTCATTTGGTTTTTGTTATTCCAACATTTAGTTGTATACGTGGTGCTAGGGTTTGAAAGTAGGTCTTCCTGCATGCCAAGCAAATAAGCCAGCACTCCAGGCCTTACTGACATTTTCTTTTATAGTTCCTAGGTTTGGGGCCCATTAGAATAACCTTTTCCAAACACTCAATAACAAAAACACAAACAAACCAATCAATAAATGGGCCAGAGAGCTAAACAGAAACTTCTCAACAGAGGACTTTGGGCAAGCCAAAGAATTCATGATAAAGAATTCAAAATAAATCAATGGCAATCCGAGAAATACAAATCAAAACTACATTAAGATTTCACCTCACTCCAGTCAGATTGGCAAAGATGAAGAATACAAACAATAACAAATGCTGGAGGGGTTGTGGGGAGACAGGAACACTAACACACTGTTGGTGGAATTGCAGACTGGTCCAGCTGCTCTGGAAAGCAGTGTAGAGACTCCTCAAAAAATTATGACCCAGGTATTCCTCTTCTGGGTATTTTCCCAGGGGGGTTAGAATCAGCACATTACAGTGACACAGCAATTCCATGTTCATAGCACCTCAATTTACAATAGCTAAATTATGGAACCAACTCAGATGCCCCTCACTGGATGAATGGATCCAAAAGCTCTGGTATATATATATATACAATGGAGTTCTACTCAGCTACTAGAAACAATGATATTGCATCCATTGAAGGTAAATGGATGGCAATGGAAGAAATCATGCTGAGTGAAGTTAGTCAAACCCAGAGAGTCAAGGCCCAAATGGTGGAAGCTGGACATAAACCCACGCTCGGGAGTAGACAGACTCATGTACTAGATCCATAGAACAAAAATGCAAAATGTTAGTATTTATGAGATATAGTTGTAAGATACGTCATAAGATATTTGAACAAGCTATGCTGCATACCTGTACAAAAACGTAAGTGTTTAATCCCATTGTCAAATATTTTGAATAAAAACAAGGGATGATAGGAAGGAAGGAGAAGGGGAAATGTAATTGAGATAAAGCAAGGTATATTCCAAGCAGTTATAAATGTCACTATATATACTATAGCCGTATATATAAAAAAATGTTCTTCATAGGTATAAGAATTGTGTCACTGTATTTGGGTTTTTTAGGAACAATATAGGACCCAGAAGAAAGGCAAAGGACCAGGGAATGGGAGAATGGATGTAGAGGGGTTTGAGGGGGGATATTGAACAAATTGTATTGCTGAATTGTGTGCATCTAGGAATATGTGACATGACAACTAATCCCATCATTATGTAAAACTATACTGCACTAATAAAAAAAAGAAAAAAGAAAAAAAAGAATAACCTTTTCCAATTTGAGATTCACAAAAAGCTGCTTTTCCTCCAATAGTTTTGTTGTTTCATTTTAAAAATATTTAAATCTTTGATCCTTTTTCAATTTTTCCTGGTACAAGGCATGAGACCAACTTGTTTTTTTCTCTAGATTTCTACATAGTAGCTTCAATCTCCATTAAACAAACAATCCGCTGGGTACGGTGGTGCACACTGTAATCCCAGCTACTGGAGGAAAATCTGAAGCAGGAGGATCACAAGTTCCAGGCAAGCCTTAGCAACTTAGTGACAGTGTTTCTTTTCTTTTCTTTTTTTTTAAGAGAAGGACAGTGAGAGTGAGAGAGAGAGAGAATCATTTTTATTTAGTTTTCCATGTGGCTTTCATTGCTCTGACACTTCATTGTGTGTGGTGCTGGGGATCAAACCCAGGTCCTCACACCTGCCAGGCAAGCACAGGAACTGCTGAGTCACTGCTCCAGCACTGTGACAGCCTTTCTTTTTCTTAAAACAAAAAATAAAAAGGACTGGGGAAATAATTCAGTAGTAAAGCACTCTGGGTTCAATTCCCAGGACCAAACCAAAACCAAAACCAAAACACAAATGATCTGACTTTGCTTTTCTGTTCTGCTTATACATATAATTTTCCCTCTTAACCATTTAAGAATATGCAGGGCTGCAGTGGTGCCTCAGTGGTTTGAGTGGTTGCCTGGCATGTGCAAGAACCTAGGGTCGAACCCTAGCATCACATATACAACTAAGTGTCGGAGAAACAAAGGCCAGATGAAAAATAAAACTGATTCTTTCTTTCTCTCTTTCTTAAAAAAAAGAAAAGAATATGTTGCAAACACTGTGTTTCTTTACCCTTAAATACAGTACAAAGACATAGCTCAGTGGTAAAGTGATCCTGGATTCAATCCATAGTAGCAAACCAAACAAACAAAAAAAAATCCCTTCTCCATGTATTTGAGAGGTACATGAGAGGTAACCACTGCAACTGTTTCACTAAATTCCAATAGACTTCCATGGTTGTATGTAGACTGTTTTTCATTCATTTTCTACTCATGTACCATTATCACACTGCTTTAACTATAGTCACTTAACAATTTATTTTGTGTTCTGGCCCTTATATTTTCAATCTTAATCATGGTGATTATTTCAGTACTTCAACTAACATTTCATAAATTTTTTCTCTCTTCACTGTTTTTTTCTTCAGAATTTTTTTTTGTACCAGGGATTGAACCCAGGTACACTTAACAACTGAGTCACATCGCCAGCCTATTTTTATTTTGAGACAGGGTCTCGCGAAATTGCTTAGGACCTTGCTAAATTTTGAGGCTGGCCTTCGACTTGTGATCTACCTGCTTCAGCCACTTGAGCCACTGGGGCTACAGGCCTGAACCACCACTCCTGGCAACTACTTGATTTATTCCCTTTTAACTGTGAATTTAAAAGAAAAAAAGATCCTACTGACTTTCACTGGGACTGATTTTAATTTACAGATTAATTTTGGATATCAAGTCTTCTTTTCCAAGGTCATATGTGCCTTCACACTTGTTCATATGTATCTTATATTATTCCTTTCTGATGGGTTTACTTTTTTGTTTCTTCCTTCCTTTTCACTTTTTTTTTTCCTTTGTGGTACCAGGGATTGAATCCAGGGGCACTGTGAGCTACATTCCCAGTCCTTTTTATTTTTTATTTTGAGAAGGGGGTCTCAGTAAGTTCCCAAGCTGGTCTTGAACTTTGGAACCTCTTGCATGAGCCTGCCAGAGTTGCTGAGATTATAGACATGCACCACTGTGCCCCACTTTTTTTTTTTAACTCCTAACTGGGTGTAATTTTACCAATTGATTTAAGATTAGGATATTTTAAAAAGTATATTGTATAGATAATATGTATTTATACTTTGACTTCTTTAGGGAAAGAAAAACTACAAACTTGTTGAAAAAAGACTTCAACTTTCAATTAACTTTGATGAATTAAAGGACTAAAATATTAAGTAATATTATGGTAAAAGAATTAAAGAGGATAAATTAACAAGAGAAATATTATGTTACTCATAAAAATTACACAATTAAAACAGTAAAATATACAGTGACTAATAATCCTATTCTGGTGGACAACTTGTTCAAACATGCAAAATCACAGCAAAAAGTCCCAAATGGCCTAATGTGATTACCAATATCCATATGTTATCATTATGAAACACACCTAGTAACTAAGGTTTAGTTTTTATTTTATAAATATTTGAAATATTAAAAAACATCATCAGCAAGATCTTATAAAAAAAAGAGATAAAATAATTTCAATTAAAATATTTTTCTTGGGGCTGGAGTGGTGGCTCAGTGGTTACAGTGCTTGCCTATCATGCTGGAGTATGCAATTTCAAACCTCAGCATCATGTACAAATCAAAGTCTTGGAGTAAAGAAAGTCACATGAAAAACTACATAAAATTTTTTTTTCTTTTTTCTTTTCTTTTTTTTTTTTTTTTTTTGTGTGTGATGCTGGGGATTGAACCCAAGGACTCACTTGTACATGCTGGGCAAGTGGTTTATCACTGAGCTAAATCCCCAACCCCTCAATTAAAATTTCTCCTTGCATTTTATCACCATCTATAGAGAGAATTAAAACTAAATTCTATCTGTACATGTCACCATACATTTGTAGGCCTTCCTTGAACTTTTCCACCATTTAAAATGAAAAAGTGGGGCTGGAGCGGTGGCTCAGCGGTTTCGGTGCTTGCCTGGCAAGCACGAGTACCCGGGTTCAAACCCCAGCACCATATACACAACTAAGTGTTGGAGCAACTAAGGCCATGTGAAAAACTAAATAAAGTTGTTTCTCTCTTTCTCTGTCTCTCTCACTGTCCCTCTCTCTTTAAAAATAAAATAAAATAAAATAAAATGAAAAAGTCTTGCACATGCTTTAAATAAGCAGACACATATGAAAACTTTTTTTTTTTTAAGAGAGAGGAACAGTGAGAGAGACAGAGAAAGAGAGAAACAATTTTATTTAGTTTTTCACATGGCCTTAGTTGCTCCAACACTCAGTTGTGTACGTGGTGCTGGGGTTCGAACCTGGGTCCTCGTGCTTGCCAGGCAAGCGCCGAAACTGCTGAGCCACCGCTCCAGCCCCAACACATATGAAAACTAATAAGCTAATTCTTCTATCATTTCAAAATTTCACTTGAAAGTAATATAAGGTACTAATGTGTTACCAGGATAAGGAAAAGTCATTTCACATAAAGAGTAATTCTGAAAAAGTAGCAACGGAAAGATTAACTTCTTTTCTACTTTTAAGTAAAACAGGCACTTGAGGAAAGCCTCTTGAAATGATAAAGGGTTTCAAAAAAGTTAATAACAATGTACATATAATCTTAGAACTTTTTTTTTTTTTTTTAAAGAGAGAGGGACAGTGAGAGAGACAGAGAAAGAGAGAAACAACTTTATTTAGTTTTTCACATGGCCTTTGTTGCTGCAACACTGAGTTATGTACGTGGTGCTGGGGTTTGAACCCGGGTCCTTGTGCTTGCCAGGCAAGCGCCGAAACCACTGAGCCACCGCTCCAGCCCCTAATCTTAGAACTTCTTTAAATACTTTTAGGACATTCTTAAATCTTTTTGGGAACTTGAACATAAGTAATTTAAAAGTGTAATTATGCTTAAAACATGTTCTGAACAAAAATGAAATGGTACATTTAATCATAGAATGATAAATGTAAAAAGCATCTTCATTAAAATTGGTTAACAGGGGGCCGAAGTGGTGGCTTTTTACCAGACGTGCCCAGAATGCACGAGTATGCCAGTTAAAACCACAGCACCATGTACACAATGAGGTCTAGGAGCAATGAAAGCTGCATGAAAAACTAAATAAAAATTGTTTCTCTCATTCTTTCTCTCTCACTGTCCCTCTCTCTTAAAAAAAAAAATGGTTAACAGGATATATTTCACATATAATCAATTATTCTGAAAAATTATGTTTTGGCACTAGATATCTAGAAGACCAAAAAAAAAAAAAAAAAAGAGAGAGAGAAAAGAAAAAGAAAAAGAAAAAAATAGTGGCCAGGAGCAGGGGTGCACACCTGTAAACCCAGCAGCTAGGAAGTCAGAGGCAGGAGAATTACAAGTTCAAGGTCAGCCTCAGCAACTCAGATCCTGCCTCAAAATAAGAAGTATAAAAGGGGGGGCTGGAGCAGTGGCTCAGTGGTTACAGCATTTGCTCGGAATAAGCAAGTACACGGGTTCAAACCCCACCACCCACGTACACAACTAAGTGTCGGAACAATGAAAACCATGTGAAAAAGAAACTCAATAAAAAATTGCTTTTCTCTCTCTCACTGTCCTTCTCTCTTAAAAAAAAAAAAAAAGTATAAAGGGCTGCTAGGTATGTAGCTCAGTGGTAGAGCACCCCAGGGTCAATCCCCAGTAAAACACAAACACACACACACAACTAATATCAAATTGATACCATCACCTATTTATTAATTTTGTTTAAAAAAAAAAAGCATTATTTTTACCTCCGTGGTTTTCCCATAAGCCGCCTGATTTTTCCCCATTCTACTCTTGTTAATTTTCTTGTTTTCAAATTAGGAAAAGATTCCTTTAGACATACACAGAAGTCATTATCACCTTCAAAAAGTGGTCTGTAAGATAGAAATGATATTTTATTGGTTAATACATGTTATTTTCTTAAAAAGACATAAAATTTAAAATATACGTTCCAATTTCCATACTATACTAATCACAAAATGTTAAAACCTTCACTTCTACCCTGTATACAGACAAAATAGGTACAAATTCAAAGTGTTAATACTAAATTGTTGGCACTATGAAACAACTAATGTGTAAACGTTACTCAGGAAATATTGTCTGTGCTTGAAATTCCAGGAGAAGTTTATTTTGTTCAGTCATCTATATGACTACATAGATTAGGATGCTGTCCTGGTTCTTCTTGGCATTGCATATGATAAAGACAAACAGTAACACCAGTTATCTTTGTCCTAAGGGTAATACCATCACCAAGGAGTCCTCTTTGGAACTAAATCAGTCTCAGAACCCTGGAGGACTTCAGAGGATTGGATTAGTTTTGGGGAAGTCCAAAAGAACTCAGATCACACTGGGACACACTGAAAGCTTTCTTAAGTCTACAGAAAACCTGTGGAAAAAAATTAAACAATTTGATTCACAAGTCTGAGAAACCAGGAATCCAGTCTCACCAATGACAAAATAATGCCTTGGGCTCAAATATGTACACTCATTAGATTCACAAGCTTAAGAGTAGATAATAGTTTGGAAAACAGAAGGAAAGTAAAGATAGTCAGCATAATATGCACCAATCACTGCCATACAGGGTTGGATTAGAAATCAGAACTTTCCCACATTAATTCTATTATCAAATAACTAGATTTCAGCCAAATCTCTTACATATAAACATATAAGTATAATTAAAATGCTTAAGTATCACCTCTAAAATATAAAGACTATCCTCTTAAAAAAATCTTATTGAGTCATTTTTGCCCTTAGAATAGTTTCTCTATCATTGCAGTAGTACTAGATTCATAATATAAATCTCATTCATTGAAAATAATGGAGCTTTGTTTAGGGTATCATTATAGTCTTTGTTAACTGTAATGCAGAAATGATACTTTCATTTAATTTTTAACAAAAATATACAATTGTTTCCCTCAAAGGGGAAGAAAACTGAGAAACAGAATTGAATCAAACTGGAATGAGAAATAGAAAACTGGATTCAACTGCTAGGTGTGATGACATACATCAGTAGTCCCAGCTACTTGGGAAGCTGAGGCAGAAGAACCATTTGAGCCCTGGAATTGAGACCAGCTTGGATAACATAACAAGATCATGTATAAAAAGAAAAGAAAAAAAAATGGACTCAAGAAAAATAAGATCTAAGATCAAAACAGACCTACAGAAAAGGCTGCAGCTTATAACATTTGAAAAACTTAAAGTTCTAGTTTAAGTAATATTCTTGATATAAGCCATGATACATACTTATCTATATTTGAATAGAACCACTCATATATGCACCATTTATGTGCTTTGGGAAGCTTGAGTAGGTTCCGTAACCGAAAACCAATCTTCTGTGAAGCTTTCTTATCTGGTGTTGACATTGTTGCTGTAAATTTCTATATGATTAAAAAAAAAGATAAAAAGATAAATTATAGCTCCATTAAATAAAAATGAATATTTATAACAGTGAATACATTTGTAGAAAGGTAAGTTATGTTTAAGTACTCAAAAATTTTGATAGTACTTAACATGGAATTTTGGGTTCTTATTTACAAACAAACATCCTTGCAAAGTTAAACCCTGAAATCTCATAACACAGTCTAACCAGAAAGGTGAAATATTTGTCCATACCATGTTCACACTGCAACACAGTATCCATTTAAGTTTGAGGAAGAAGAGACTTACATAAAATATTTCTACATATCTTGGTTTAGAAGAGTTCAATAAAAACTCTGCTGGATTGGGTGTGTAGTTCAGGAGCAAAACATTTACCGAACATGCATGAGGTCCTGGGTTCAATCCCCAGCACCCCTAAAAAATAAAAATAAAAAAGATAGGTACCCGGTTGAAGAGACAGAAAGAGGGAATGCACTTGTGCATGCAAATAAGCACTAGGCCCAGAAGTGAATTCTATACCAAGTTGGAGAACTCGAATACCATTCAATGATTGAAAAATCATTGAAGAAGGAAAAAAGCTTCCCAAGTGTTTTAAAGTTAGCATGGTAGGTCATTCTCTGGTCAGAGGTGGCCCACTCTCTTCCTTGAGAGTACTCTCTGCTTGAGCCTTATTTTTTTTTTTTTTTTTTTTTTTAGAGAGAGGGACAGTGAGAGAGACAGAGAAAGAGAGAAACAACTTTATTTAGTTTTTCACATGACCTTAGTTGCTCCAACACTCAGTTGTGTACGTGGTGCTGGGGTTTGAACCCGGGTCCTCGTGCTTGCCAGGCAAGCGCCGAAACCGCTGAGCCACCGCTCCAGCCCCTTGAGCCTTATTTTGATTTACTTTATTTTCACCTCACTTCTGCTCTACTGTCATGTTTAATAAAGTTCTCTTACAAGGCAAAAAATACATACATACATAAATAGAGTCAGCAAGGTAACACAAGTTGCCAAAGTGTAATGAAACTTCAGAAAATATCACTCATGTGTATGGATTATTAAAATCCTTAATAAAAGCATAATAAAATTCCTTAATAAAAACTTAATTAGGGGGCTGGAGTGGTGGCTCAACAGTAGAGTGCTTGCCTGGCATGTTTGAGGACCCCAGTTCAAACCCCAGGACCACATATGCAACTAAGTGTTGGAAAAAAAAAAACAGACAAAAAAATAAAATCAATTCACTCTTTCTGTCACTACCTCCCTTTTTTTTTTTTTTTAAAGAGAGAAGGACAGTGAGAGAGAGACAGAGAGAAATAATTTTTATTGAGTTTTTCACATGGCTTTTGTTGCTCTGACACTTCGCTGTATATGTGGGTGCTGGGGTTTGAACCTATGTACTTATGCATGCTGGGCAAGCGCTTGTAACTGCAGAGCCACTGCTCCAGCCCCTCTCCCTCTTTCTTAAAAACATACAAACAATTAAAAAAAGAAACTTACCACTGGAACATCAAAAGAACACAATACAACCCAGTGGAATTCATATCAAGTGTGTAAGGTGATATAGTATTAGGAAACTATTAATGCATTTCCATGACTAATAAATCAAAATAAGAAAATGAATAATCACCTCCTCTGATGCTAATGACACCTGAATAATACCCGTTAAAAACAAACTTTAAAAAAAAAAAAGAGAGGACAGCGAGAGAGAGAGAGAGAGAGAGAGAGAAAGAAAGAGAGAGAGAATCAATTTTATTTAGTTTTCATGTGGCTTTCATTGCTCTGACACTTCGTTGTGTATGTGGTGCTAGGGTTTGAACCGTTATCCTTGCGCATGCCAGGCAAGTGTG
>PVKS010008184.1:0-69477 GCA_004027875.1 Aplodontia rufa
CTTGATCCACTTGCTATATCCTACTGATCTGCATTTATTATTATTTTGAGCATTATAATTATTTATATAAGCAGGACTCATAGTATTTTCATACATGGACATGGCATAATTTGGCATATTATGAACCCTAGTTTTTCACCATGTCCTTCCTACCCACCCCCTCCTTCTTGATCTTCCTCTATTTTTATGAGATCCTATATTTTTTAAAATCCCATCCCCTCATTTCCACATGTTAGAGAAAACATTCAAACCTTGACTTTCTGAGTCTGACTTCACTTAGCATGATGTTCTCCAATTCCACCCATTTATCAGAAAATGCCATAATTTCATTCTTCTTTATAATTAAATAAAACTCCATTGTGTGCATTTACCACATTTCTTTGTCTCTTGATGGGTATCTGGACTGGTTTCATAATTTGGCTACTGTGAATTATACTGCTATAAACATTGGTATGCACAGAACATACTTTTAAAATTGGTGATTGGCTTAATTAGAGAGCTTAGCTAGATGCCCCTCACTGGATGAATGGATCAAAAAGTATAAGGTATGTATATACACATACACATACATACATACATACATACATGCAATGGAGTTCTACTCAGCTACTAGAAGGATATCATGGCTTTTACAGGTCAACAGATAGAAATGGAAAAAATCATGCTGAGTGAAACAAGTCAAACCCAGAGACTTAAGAGTCCAATGTTTTCTCTCATATGTGGAAACTAGAGCAAAATCTAAGATTGGATATAAGTTAGTCAAGTTTATTCAATAGACCCACCAAATCTGAAGTAATACATAAGCTGTGGGTACTATAGTTATGAAGGGTTGGGGGGAGAAAGGGAGAGAGGAGAGGGAGGGTAAACAGGTGGTGTTCAATACTATAGAGTATTTTGACTCTTATGAGAACCCCAAATATATCAAGGCAAACATATAAATCTAGTAATTTCAATGTGTAAATTACATGTATAAGGTCACTGATTTGTGTAATTTGGGGAAACGACAGAGGAGATATGAGATTGGGGAGTGGAGAAGGGGATATCTAGATCCTGGACAAGGTTCAGGTTAAAGCAACTCTGTCAATATGTATGTATGTATGTGTGAAGATGAATCAATGAATCCCTTCATTATGTAAGTCAGTGCTGAATCAATTTAAAAAATAATTAATGAAATAAAAGTGCATATATTCAAAATGTTAAAAAAAGAAATTGAGAGCTTCTCTGGAACCAATTGTAGTAAGTGTTCTTTTACATAAAAATATGTGCCAATATATCCATTTATTGGAATCTTATTTCCCAGCACTTGAGAATAGCTTGCATAATGAAGACAGAGGTAGTTTGTAGAAGAAAGGAAGGGACATTCACACACTTATCCTAGAGAACTATTGAGAAACTGGGAGTCTGAGGTAACATTAGGTCACAACGTAGAAACACTTGAACAACCAGTTCATACCTTAAATTGTCCTTACAGCCAAGCGAAGCAGAACATAGAAGAAAGGTATAGTTTCCAGAAATCTTCCCAAGTCTCAAGGACTCAACATTACTCCCTCCAGTATCCAAAATCTCCAGTACCACCACTGCTCCAAAAGTTCCACAACTAGAGCCCCAAAATGGAAGACAAAAGATAATGGGCAATCAGGTGTGGTGGTGCACACCTATAATCCCAGCAATTTTGAAGACAAATGCAGGAGAATCACAAGTTTGAGGACAGCCTCAGCAACTTAGCAGACCCTGCCTCAAAATAAATAAATAAATAAAGAGAGAGATAGTTAAGTGGTAAAGTGCCCCAGGGTTTGGTCCCCCATATAGAAAGAAAGAAAGGAGAAAGGAAGAGGGAGGGAGGGGAAAAGAAAGGATGAAAGAGAAAAGAAAAAAAAAGAAATCATGGAAAAAAGCACAAGCAACCTCTGTGACTCTGGAGGACCTATATTAATCCTTGAATAATTCTCCTTGAACAAGACAGGACCTGATACTATCTGTGTAGCACCTTGGCTATAATGAGATAACTATCAATTCTGATATTAAGAAAACATTAAGGGTGCTCACTTCAGCAGCACATATACTAAAATTTAAGGCTATAGAGAAGATTAACATGGCCCCTGCATAAGAATGATGAAAATTTGTGAAGCCTTCCATATTTTTAAACAGTAGTTACTATTGTTCATTTTCTCTGTGAATGAGGGTTGGGGTTTTCCTGAATCTAAAGTCATGTGGCCTACAGTTAAGCAGGTATTGCAGATATTAGACCAATCTTTCAGGCTGTTGGCCAATTTTTATTAGTATTTTAATTCTGGAATAAAATCTTCAGTACAAAGTTTACATTTTTTTTAAGAAAGCATTAAGGGTCTTGGTAAGAACTGAATACCAGTTACTGTCTCAAGTACTGAAATTAAGACTACTAGTCACATTGTTGAGAGAAAAGAGCCTTGGTCCAAACTCAAAGAAAGGTGCAGGAGGTGGATTCCTACACAGAATCACTTGAAGAGTCTGGAAGGTCCTCATTCAAAGCCACTGAAATGCCACCATGAAAAATTTATTCCTTCTGAATAATATTTTTATTATGCAAATTCCTTAGGCCTGTGATCATCAGTAGCCCATCAGGAATCATTAGTTTCTAGTATGAGTTGGTTTCATCTAAGTACTCGACCTACCCACCGAAAGGGGAGCACCTAGAGAGACAGGAGTGATAGGGCAGAGGAGAGGAGCAGTGTTGACTCTGGCAGACAGACAGGGCTGGCCTGAGAACAGGAAAGCATCTTGAGTACTGGCCTCGCAGAAGCCTGAGACAGGAGCTGCCTGCTGGAAGCATGAGAAAATTAAATTGAAAAGCAACTTCTAGCTGGGAACAATGGCACACACCTGTAGTCCCAGCAACTCGGAGGCTGAGACAGGAGGATGGCAAGTTCAAAGCCAACCTCAGCAACTTAGCAAGACCCTGTCTCAAAAATAAAAAATAAAATGGACCAGGGATGTGGCTTAGTTGTTGAGTGCCCCTGGATTTGATCCCCAATACAAAAGAGAGAAGGAAAGAAGGAAGGAAGGAAGGAAGGAAGGAAGGAAGCAAGCAAGCAAGCAGGCAGGCAACTTCATGCCATTACCCAGGACCAGCCATGCCCAAATATCAATAAATTAGTAAAATATACCATATAGTGTGTGCATCAACACATGTAAATTAATTACTAAAATCACAGACTATTATACTCATTACCTAATTTCTAGTTCAGAAATTTCTTCAGTCTTACTCTTGGTTGTCTCCTCAGTGCTTAACGCATTTGGGTCCAACTTAATCGGTGTCTGTTTTAAAAATCAAATTGTCGAATCATTTTCAAGAAATAATTCCCACTGATAGTGAAGGGCAGACTTTCAGTAGAGTAGCAATATTAAAGCATCTTTAAAATGCTCATTTATTTTGAGTATGATGAATTAATTAGGATAATTCATTTTCATCAAGCTCAAATATATTCTTTATAATCACAGCATCAGTAACATGGCTATTCTGTATTTTCAACTCAAAACTCAGGATTTAAGCACAAAAGTCTATACCATACTCCCAAACATGAAGTTCAATTTTCTGTTTTTATTCTAAGTTTCATTCTATTTTCTCTGCACATGATATATTTCACTGTCTTATAAGATTTCTTCTACTTATCAACAACATAAGGAAAACTTTCTGTGACTTTTTCTTTTGGGTATCAAAGAATATTTAGATAAAAGTGAGTAAACCCTTTAGTCTTTTCTTTGGTTACCCTGTATAAGAATACTCACTTTTCTTCCTAGGGAGAAGGCTTTTTAGTGCAAGAAATAGAAGTAATTTTCCCAAGACTGTGAAAGTAGCGCCATACAGATTCTGCAGCTACTAGACTGTGAGCTCTGTAAAGATCAGAATCACACCCATATATGCACAGTGCTTCCCAGGAAATCCTAAAAACACTGCTGTTTACTAAATGTTAATTAAATGAAAAAAGTGTATCTTCCAGATAATCAGGATTTATTGGAATTGGATAAATACGTGTGCTTAATAAGAGATTTAAAAAGTATATTTTTTCTTTGTGCTGGTGATGGAACCTAGGGCTCCATATGTGCTAGTCAAGTGCTCTAACTCTGCGCTCTACCACTGAGCTATACCAACTGCCCAAAAAGTATATTTTGAAGAATCTCTTTAAGGGGCTGGAGCGGTGGCTTGGCGGTTATGGCAGTTGCCCTGCAAGCGCAAGTACACGGGTTTAAACCCCAGCACCCATGTACACAACTAAGTGTCAGAGCAACGAAGGCCATGTGAAAAACTCGATAAAAATTGATTCTCTCTATCTCTCTCACTGTCCTTCTCTCTTTAAAAAAAAAAAAAATCTCTTTAAACCCTAAATCATAATTGGACAGATCCCCATTCCCAAGAGGTTGCTACAGTCTGTATGTTTCCGTACCCCTAAAATTTATATGTTGAGAACTAATTCTCCATGCAATAATATTTGGAGGTGAAGATTTTATAAGTTTTAGAAGGTGATTATGTGGTAAGGGTGGTGCCCTTTCAAATGAGATTAGTGCCGTTATAAAAAGAGTCTCTGTGATCCCAGCAATTCTAGAGGCTGAAGTAGGAGGATGGGAAAGTTCAAAGTCATTCTCAGCAACTCAGTGAGGCCCGAAGCAACTTCATGAGACTTTGTCTCAAAATAAAAAATAAAAATAAAAAGGATTGGGGATATGACTCAGTGCTTAAGGGCCCTGGGTTCAATCCTGGGTACCAAAAAAAAAAAAAAAAAAGAGAGAGAGAGGTCCAAGGGAGCTTATTTGCTCCTTTCACCAAGGATGAAGCGAGAAGTTACCATCTATGAGAAAGCAGATCCTCACCAAACACCCAATCTGCTATAACCTTGATCTTAAATTTTCTAGCCTCCAGAACTATAATAAATAAATTTCTATTATTTATAAACTATCCAGTCTATGGTATTGTTATAGCATCCCACACAATCTAAGACAGTGGTTTTCTTGGTAGATTACTTTTATTCAATAACAGAATATAACTTCAAATTTTTTCCCATTTTCTTTTTTTTGTCACTTCAACTTAGTATTTGAAAAGGCTGTTGTCCACTCTAGTTCTACCATGGTGAGACAATTTTCTACTCTAAGGAATTTGTGGTGGATTCAAGAGAAATAAATTGTGACATTGAAATTACTTCTATGCCGTTGCATGTCATGTTCTCTGCAAGCACTTTACAGTCACCAGAGCATTGAGCAGAATAAAACCACCTCCTTTCTACAATATAGATATTGGCAGGGACAGTAAATGCACCCCTGTTAAAGGTTAACACTGTCCAGAGAGCCTTAGCTTAATTCCAAGTTCTTTTCCCTCAAAAGAAACAAAAAAAGTCTAGTGAAAGACAATTGGACAATCCAATCTCTGGAGCCTATTCTACCTTCTCTATAGTCGTCACCAAGGTAGACTTGCCCCAAAAGAAAACTCACCCGAGAGCAGTGAGGAGTTTAAATTTTCCTTTACTAAATGAGAATGTGAGTTTATGTTCCCCGACTTGCTTTTAGGGCCATGCTGCTTATGAATCCCCTTGTTGTAGAAGCAGGAAAATACGGCTCATGAAGCAAGGGGATTGTTTCTAGATTGAGACTAGAGAGAATATAAACATAACTGGCTTGATACACCAGGTCATACGTGTATTGACTCCAAAGTCCTGAGCCTGAACTTTCTGTATACTTCACATTCATGTGCTTTGGCAGCCAATGCCTATATTTGGGAAGAGCCACACTCACACCATTTGTGGAGACATGAACAGCTTCTGCAGCTTGTTGCAACTTCATTTTTCCTAAAATCACCATTTTTCCTTCTTCCTCAGAGAAGTCTGGTTTCCCTGTCTTTCTGTGCTCTGCCATCTTGGTCTTGTCATGGGGCAGGCTAGACCAGTTACCAGGCTTCTGGGTAATGAACACCTTGTTTTCCTCCTGTCTGAAAGTTAGCCAGATTCTCACAGGTAGGCTGGTACTTAATTTACATAAGCAACCATGCACATCAGGGGATACTGACACTTTACTGGTTGTCATATTTCTGCCATTCTATTGTCAGTGTTCTTTAGAAGAAGAGAACCAATAGGATGTATATATATTTATAAGAGAATATTTATTAGATTGGCACACACAATCAGGTCAGAAAGTCCCACAATGGCTGTCTGGTGGCTGAAGAGTCAGGGAAGCCAGTAGCTGCTCAGTCCAAGAAGCTGAAGCCTCAGAACAAGAGGGACTGATGGTGCAGCCACAGTCCAAGGCTGAAAGTCTGGAAACTTACTGGAGAGTCACTGGTACGAGTTCACTTTCAAAGGCTGAAGAACCTAGAGTCTGATGTCTGCAACTGATGCCAGCAACAAAAAGCACACTACTGGGGCTGGAGTAGTGGCTCAGCAGCTACAGCGCTTGCCTGACAGGCACAAGGATGGGGGCTTGAACCCCAGAACCACTTACACAATGAAGTCTTTAAGCAATGAAACCCACACGAAAAACTAAATAAAATTGATTCTCTCTTTCTCTCTCACTGTCCCTCTCTCTTAAAAAACAACATATGAGGGGCTGGAGCGGTGGCTCAGCGGTTTCAGCGCTTGCCTTACAAGCATGAGGACCCGGGTTCAAACCCCAGCACCACGTACACAACTGAGTGTTGGAGCAGCTAAGGCCATGTGAAAAACTAAATAAAGTTGTTTCTCTCTTTCTCTCTCTCTCTCTCACTGTCCCTCTTTCTTTAAAAAAAAAAAAAAAAACAACATATGACTCAAGAAGCATTGCGCTTCTGCAGGGGATCTTCCCCCTTCTTCAGCTTTTCAGTTGCACCTGGGACAGTGCCAACCACATTCAAGGTGGGTCTTCCCCCTCAGTTCACTGTCCCACATGCCAACAGGCTTTGGAGGCATGCTCACAGACACACCTGGAAGTGCGCTTTTCCACATTTCTAGGCATCTCCCAATCCAGGCAAGCTGACAAACGAGATTCATCATCACAGCTCTGAATATCTCTCATCATTTCCAGACATTTTTGGTTACCATACACATTCACTAACACACATAAAATGCCCATTTATTGTTTTTGATGCCGGCACTTAATTTTTTCTCCTTATTTTATAAGGGGCATTGAAAGATAAACTTGTGTACCTCCTTAATTCCATCTTTCTTTCTAAACATCAAAATGGTCACGCCTGATTTATTTCCACTAATCTGACTCCTCCTTACTGTCCTGATCCCTTGACCTCACAAGCCCATTTTCATTCACTCTTGTCAAGGCCACCCTTCACTAACATGAACCTGCCATTGTCACCACCATGAGAATATTTTCTGTTTACCCTTGTTTTTCAGAATATAGATCAAACTCAGGAATTGCTTCCCTCTATGACAAATGGCTTACACACCCATATGCCCTCCTTCCCATACCTTACATACAATCCAGTACTCCACTGGCAACCAAAGGCAAGAAAAGAAGAGCTCGTAGGTTGTGATTCCTTCTGATCATTCTCTGCAGCAGTTAACTATTAAGAGTGCTGATCTTCTAATGGCAGAACCACACCACCATGTGACACACAAAGATCATGCAATGGCAAGGATGATATCCACAACCATGAAAATCTACCAATCCCCTCTCACATCCTCCTTAACACCATGCAGACAGAAGTGCCCTCAAAACCAAAGCAGCCAGTTCTTTTTTTTTTGTTTTGTTTTGTTTTTGGGGTTTTTTTTTTGAAGTATATAGAGATACAATTGAGGGGGAAATATTATCAAACCAACAGTAATCAATGTATATATACTTTGTTATCCAGGGGTAATGCCAAAACATGGATGACCACCTTGGGTTTCACCTGTTGTAGTTTCCCCCAGAAGAACTCATGCGTTAAATGGGTATCTCGTGGAGGAGTAACATCGGCTTCTGGGATGGTTCCCCCATATTCCCACTCTCCAGTCTCCTATGAGTTCTTCATACACCCTCCTCCCTCCCTATCCCCCTCCCTACGCCTCCAAGTATCCTAGGGAGCCATCCCCCTATTACTGAGAGTCATACAATTTGAAGTATTGTTAGGTTAGCCATCTACCCTACTGCTTCCCCATATATTCTAGCATCCACAGATGAGAGAAACCATTCAGCCCTTCAGTCTCTGAGATTGAGAGACTTCACTTAGTATAATTCTTTCCATCTCCATCCATTTGATATCAAAAGCCATAATATCATCTTCTCTAATGGCCAAGTAGTATTCCATTGTATATATGTACTAAAGTTTTTATATCCACTCATCGAGTGAGGGGCATCTGGGTTCGTTCCATAGTCTAGCTATAGTAAATTGGGCTGCTATAAACATTGATGAAGCCACATCACTATAATGTGCTGATTCTAACACTTTTGGGAAAATCCCCAGGAGTGGGATAGCTGGGTCGTAAGGTGGTTCCAATCCTTAATTTTTTGAGGATTCTCCACACTGCTTTCCATAGTGGCTGAACCAGTTTGCAATCCCACCAGCAGTGTAATAGTGTTCCTCTTTGCCCACAGCCCCTCCAGCATCTGTCATTGTTTGTATTCTTCATTTTTGCCACTCTAACAGGAGTGAGGTTGTATCTCATTGAAGTTTTGATTTGCATTTCCCTTATAGCTAATGATGTAGAGCATTTTCTCATATATTTATGGGCTTTCTGAACTTCCACTGGAGAGAAGTTCCTTTTGA
The DNA here is from genome assembly GCA_004027875.1 of Aplodontia rufa. Classification (NCBI taxonomy): domain Eukaryota; kingdom Metazoa; phylum Chordata; class Mammalia; order Rodentia; family Aplodontiidae; genus Aplodontia; species Aplodontia rufa. The sequence continues at coordinate 8,696 of PVKS010008184.1, forward strand.
GTTCTTTAGCCCATTTATTGATTGGAGTATTTGTGAGTTTGGACTTTAGTTTCTTTAGTTCCCTGTATATTCTGGATATTAGCCCTCTGTCCAAGGTGTAGCAGGCAAAAGTTTTCTCCCATTCTGTAGGTTCTCTCTTGATGCTCTTGACTAGATCTTTGGATGTGCAGAAACTTTTTAGTTTAATTGCATCCCATTCATTTATTCTTGATTTTACAGCTTGAGCCATAGGAGTTTTGTTAAAGAAGTAGCTGCTGACTCCTATATGCTGTAGTGTTGACCCTACTTCTTTTTCTAGTAAGTTTAAAGTTGTTGGCTTAATATCCAGGTCTTTGATCCATTCTGATTTAATTTTTGTGCAGGGCGAAAGATAAGGATCCAGCTTCAGTTTGCTTCTCCCCAAACAGTTCTTTGTCTTGTTCTAACACTACTCTCCTTTCCTGAAGTTTAATAAGCATCCTAGAGGCCAGATTCTAAACTTGTTTCTGCTGAAATTCGTTTATGGCCTCTGCGACACACTCTCCTGAATGGCTGAGCTCTAAAATCACTGTTTCAAAGATCTCAGAATGACCCTGGATCCCAGAGCTCTCTGTTGACCTGGTGTCTGGCAGTGAGACCCAGCTTCTGTCTTCTTATGTAACAGCAGCTTGGTCCAACCTCACTGTAAATCCTCTTTTCCAGCATTTGCACAATCACAAGAAGCTAGACTCTAGGTATTATTTAACTAAGTGGTAAAAATCCTTCTGAACTCTATTTGTAAACCACTTCTCTTGCCTTATTTGCTGTGTTTCTCTGAGTACCTCTTGGCCTTTTTATACCATCTGATAAATGACTTGTTAGATCCAGATATGGGCAGAAAGTTGACCCTCTAGTTCTTTAACTCCATTAAAATACTATGCAAATAAAATCTTAATTGTTCTTTCTAAATATTCTGCCACTTAATTTGCCATTTATGAAAGTGTATATTTTATAATCTGTCCTTAAACTGAGTCAAATAAATTCTACTGTAGTATCAGGTTTATTATCTTCTTTCCCAATAAGCAGCACATTCATGAAAATGAATACAGGATATTTTACTAATCTAATAACCTCTGGCTTTACTTCTGTTTTACATTGTGCATTAAATTTAAGATAAACAGGGCTGGAGTGGTAGCTCAGCAGTTCAAGCACTTGCCTAGCATTTGCGAGGACCTGGGTTCAAACCCCAGCACCACATATACAACTAAGTGTCCAAGAAATAAGGGCCAAATTAAAAAAATAAATAAAATTGACTCGCTCTCTCTCTTAAAAAAATTAAGATAAATAGATGGAAAAAATTAAAGATAAGAAAATGTGGAGAGTAATTCTAGGTGTATCTCAGAATTCCTGCATGCCTGGGTGTGTATTTTACTGTTTTTCTGTGGACCGGCTGATTTGGGATTCCAGAAGTTAAACAGGAATTCCCTTATGTTAACTGATAACTAGATAATCATTTGACTCATCAGGATTCCTGCAAAGGACCAACAATGCACTAGCCTTGGAAAGTAAAGTCAGCCTGGTGGGGCAGGGGGATGGCATTGGTTCTTATAACAGTAAATATATTTTGTTCTTTTTTTTTCTTTTTTGAGAGAGAGAGAGAGAGAGAGAGAGTGTGTGTGTGTGTGTGTTAATTTTATTCTTTTCATCTGGTTTTTGTGTTTCCTCCACTTAGTTGTGTATCCGGTGCTGGGGATCGAACCCAGGTCCTCGCACATGCCAGGTAAGCACTCTACCACATAGCCACCGATCCAGCCCCAGAATGTATATTCTTGATAATAATGCATTTAAGTTCTTGGCTCATCAAAAAGTGGTGGTTTTCAGTAAAGCAAAACATGCTTTTGTTTTGTTTTGTTTTGGTAAAGTACAAGTAATAATCTTCAGGCCAGAAAGAACTTACAAACTTAGAAAATACTTCTGAAGCATTTTTTGGTGTTTCACTCTTTTTTTCATATTAAGAGTATTTCTGGAACAGATAACTAAGAAATTTATGCTATTTTACAGTTGACAGATTCTGAATTCACCACTATTTAGAGCATTCTCCCTCAGGTGGTCTCTGACTAACCCGCTAAAGCAAATGATTTCCCTTTTATTACAAAATTGTATTACCTTTAATTTAATCAGATGATGATAAGGTTTGAACACACAGAAGATTTAGCAGAGAGCTAGTCACTCTTCAGTATCTCAACTTTATTTATTGGGTGTTTGTAATATAGCCTTCAAGCAGAACACAGAAAATGAACAAAAATGATAGCTGTCTTGAGGACATCATGTTTTTTATAGTGTGCACAAGATAGTAGTAACTATTAAGGATGGTAAAAAGTAGTAAATGCCTTCATTGATAAAGAGATGAAATCCCAGTGAAGTTCTCGAGAAACAGCATACTTTTGACTAGGAGAACTTGGAGAAGAAATTCTCAGGTAGTCTGTGAAGGGCTATCAGAATGTAAACAGATAAAGGAAAGGAAGACAGACTTTCCAAGAAAGAGACTCAGTGTGAGATAAGGGGTCAAGGCAATAAAGGGCAAAGGTGATTCAAGGGCTGGAACATAGAATGCAGGTCAGGCAGCAGGGGGACTGGAGGCCAGAGGGCCCCCTGGAGCCAACCCAAGGGACCTTGAATGCTGGTGTGCAAAGTTCTAGTTGTACCCATGGGCAACATGGTCTCACCAAGAACAGGGTGAACATGATGGTCCCTGCTTAGGAAAGATGAATGGAGAGAAAGCAGAGGCACAGACAGCAGTTCAGAGGGCATTTATTTTATTTTTATTTTTATTTATTTTTGTTACTGTACTAGAAGAGTTACAGTTTTTGATGAGGGTCTGAATGAGGCAGAGCAAAAGGAAGAGATATAATGGACATTTCTAAGATGGCATCATCTGGAGCTTGCCAACAGATGGTTTTCAGAGCAAAAGAGGGGGAAGAGCCAAAAATACACTGGAGATTGTAAGCCTGGATGACTAAGAATGAGAATGCCATTGGCAGAAATAAGGAGAATACAAAGACGAGAGAGCACACGGAATAATTAAAAGTTGGGGTTTTTTGTTGTTGTTGTTTTAAAAGAGAGATGGAGAAAGGGAGACAGAAAGAGAGAACCCATTTTATTTACTTTTTCATCCGGCCTTTGTTTCTCTAACACTTAGCTGTGCATGCAGTCTCAGGTTTGAACCCAGGTCCTCACACATGCCAGGCAAGTGCTCCAATTGCCAAGCCACAGCTCCAGCCCTTGGTTTGGTTTTGAAAAATCCATTTTAGCTACTTAAAATTGGCATACATGTATGAATAAACATGCAATTTGACAATAATGTTTATTTCTCTCTCTCAGTATATTGGGGTTTATGAAATATTTTCTCACTGGACTCCCTCATATGACAGGATTTAAAAAACCTACTAAGATATGAAAAATATAAAAGGGAATTTCACATATTAAAAATAAAATGTAGGGGCTGGAGTGGTGGCTCAGAGGTTACAGTACTTGCCCAGCATGCACAAATACATGGGTTCAAACCCCAGCATCCAAGTAAACAACTAAGTGTCAGAGCAATGTAAGCCATGTGAAAAACTCAATAAAAATTGATTCTGTCTCTCCCTCTCTCTCACTGTCCTTCTCTCTCAAAAAAATAAAATAAAATAAAATGCAAAAACACTGAATTTTCTAGCATTGAAAAATATAATCAGTAATTAGTCTTCTGTTGGAAATAGACTCGCCATCTTTGATATACTAGAAAGTCTTACTGTTGTTCTAAAGTTCCCTAACCATCAAAGAGAGAAGACTCACAGAGACATGTTGGGTAAGCAAATAGGAAGTAAATAGCTTAATTCGGATGCTGTCAGCTGTCAGCAGAAGAAAACCCAACTCAGAATGATTTAAACATATTAGGATTTTTTTTTAATCTTGCGTAAGAACTCCAGAGGTGGAAAGGTTCCTAGCCCGTTAAATCATCAACATAATTAAATACCAAGGATTTCTCCAATTTTGAACAGTCTCAGTTGCTCCCTGGTCCTTCAACTAGGTTCCCTCAGGACCTCCAGAAGGGAAAAGCACTGCACATCATCTGTTCACACATGTCATTTGGAAATAGAAAATATGAGGGCACTATTTCTCCTTATTCTTGTTGGTTTGTTTGTCATGTTTTGTTTTAAAGAAAGGAAATCCTTCTCACAAACACACCTAGCAGACTTCCCCTCACATCCCATTGTCCTGACAGAGTGAAACCCATCCCAAAATCAGTCACTGGATTGAATTAATCATTATACATATCCTGTGATTAGGGTCAATCTCCCTGAAATCAATAGCTACTAAAAGGGATGAACAAAATCAGCATTATATTAGAGAAGAGGACATAAGGATAAATGACAGTCAAGGACCAACCAGTGGTATTTGTTTTAATCCCAATGGTTGGAGAAAGAGAGACAGAGATGTACACAGAGGGAGAGAGAGGGAGGGAGGAAGAGAGAGAAAGAGCACATACACCACAAAACAATCAATATGAGAATAATTTTAGAGTGTGAATTTTTTTAAACATTTTATATCAATGAATTCAGAAATAAAGAACAATCTGCCCTTGTTATATGTTGCTGTTTCAAGGGACTTTTGTAGCCATAGAAACTAGGATTGATTGGCACAGAGTTCTTGGCCTCTCCAGCCACAGCCATCATTTGGAAGGGAATTCTAAGTCACCAAAGAGCTAAGGCTTATTGCTGGAAGAATGTGAGAGCAAACCCTCCTCATGCTGCCAAACTGGCACGGGATCACCAGCCACTCTGCAAATAAGCAGTACACAATAAACAAGGCGAGGGAGAAAGCTGTAAATTCTAAATGCCCTCTTGAGAAAAGGAGAAGGCCGTTCCTGGGAACAGTGAACAACTACTGTTAGAAAACAGAATTATTGATTTCCATCATGAATGATAATGATCATGATGGTATGATTTAGAACAGAAATACAGCTTCTGAAACTCAAAGAACTACTGGCCTTGTCTCCTGTGATGTTCCATTTACACTTGCTTGATAAAAGTACCCTGATAAATTAGACCACCTTGGGTTTGTTTAAGCCCATCCATCTCAGATTCATGAAGTATTTACGCATCAACCCAATTTATATTTCCATTTGTCATACCTCCAGGACTGGCTGATATATGGCTGAAGTTTGGATAAGAGAAATATTACACACACAGCTGCTGAGCCCTTGGTATCTTCATGTCAACACATGGTATTTTTGATGTGCCAATTTGATTGATTTATTCATTTCCAATCACTAGGCAATGTAAGTACCTTGACAAAATCATGCCAAAAATATCCAAATCCAATTGACTGTCCACCTATCCTTACCCAGAAAATTGATAGACCACTCCATTCTGGATTCTCAACTCACTGTGCCATATACAAGCACTATCAAGGACGCCTTGGCCTATTTGTTGATTGCACTATTGTCTATTTTCCTCTATTCATGTTCTCACAAATCAATATGAAATGTGTGTGCTCGTATACATACATGTATATGTAGCCATAGAAAATGATAATATTAATGAATAAAATTAATATTCATTCCATGATTGTTATCGATTCTTACATGCTAATTACCATTGTGGTTGTTGGAACACAGCAGTGAAAGAGGCAGAGTTCCTGCCCTTCTGGAGCTTCTGATCTAGTCAACAAAGACTGTAAACACAAAACCAATTAATAAAATAACATAAAGCTGGGTGTGGTGGTGCATGCCTGTAATCCCAGTGGCATGGGAGGCTGAGGCAGAAGAATGGAAAGTTCTAAGCCAGCCACAGCAACTTAGCCAGGCCCTAAACAATTTAGTGAGACCCTGTCTCAAAATAAAAAATAAAAAGGGCTGGGGATGTGTCTCAGTGGTTAAGCACCCCTGGGTTCATTCTTCAGTACCAAAACCAAAACAAATAACTTCAGAAAGTGCTAAATGCCATGAAGAAAATAATCAGTATAATGGTGTAGAAAGTTATAATAATAATGGCATAACCTGTCATAGGTGTGTATCTCCACCCCACACAAAATGCACATAAACTTGTTTAGAAATTATTAGTAGAGCCCTTGTATATACGTGGATGCATTGACACAGAAACCTCTCAAGTTGGTCACAGTCTAAGACCTTATTTTACAATAATAAGTTGCATCAGAACAAAGGCATTAAGACTAACAATTCTTGGGCTGAAGCGGTGGCCTGGCAGTTACAGCGCTTGCCTGGCATGCACGAGTACACGAGTTCAAACCCCAGCACCACATACACAGCAAAGTGTCTGAGCAATGAAAGCCACATGAAAAACTAAGTAAAATTGATTCTGTCTTTCTCTTTCTCATTCACTGCCCCTCTCTCTTTAAAAAAAAAAAAAAAAAAAAAAAAAGGGCTAACAATTCTTAACTCATCCAATAAGTATTTACTCACTGTTCCAGCACTGTAGGTACAGCGCTAGCAAAAACATCCCTTCCCTCAAGTAGCTAATATTCTAGGAGGAGGAAACAGGCAATATAAATGCATAGTATGTTGGATGGTGGTTAGTGCTAAGGGCAATAATGACACACGGTAAATAGAAAAGGCAGGTGGGAGAGTCCCTATTTCATATGTGGAGGTCCTATTATAAGGCCTCAATAATAGGAATAAATGCAAAATCCCTAGAGAAGAGAATGCTTGGGATTTACCAGGAACAGCAAGGATCCAGTGTGGGTTGGGAGAGGGGAGCAGCAGGAGACAAGGTAGGGGGTGGCAGTGAAGCAGGTCTTGTAGGACATGGCCATCAATGTTAAGAAGTTTGCCTTTAATTTGGATGAGCAGCCCTTTGGAGAGTTTTGGTCATGAGAATAATACGATATAAAAATCTGAAAAATGGGGAGTAACTTAAGTACTAATTTAAAGTCCAAGGATTGAAATGAAATGGTATGGATAATGACCTTCATTGAACTGGCCCCAGTGGCGGATAGGACCTCCTTTCTGGAAGCCTTTCATTTGGACCAATGTCTTTAGTCTGTGCCATCTGAAGAGTCATGCCAGAAGTAGCGCACTCTGCCCATTTCCACTCTGGCTTTGGCAGAGCACCCTGTGGTGGACATTTACCACTCTTTTTGGCAGCTCGGTATCTAAAACCCTTTTCCATGTTTGAGGAATCCCCCATCCCATGAGACAGCCAGTTTCTCTCTCTGGAAACTGAGAATCCCCAATATTCTACCATTTTCCTTTCAGCTCAGACATGGCTCCACAAATAAAATATACCCTCCTTGGAGGTTAAAAAGAGAAGCAAGGACATGCCCCATCCAAACTCCTGAGGGGGTGGACTGGTAGCACCTCCATTGCCCCAGGGCCAGCAGTTCTGTCGTCTGGGCTAGCAGATGTGGTTATATAGCCAACCATTGAGGCGATGTGGTGTTCTGGTTTTCTACTGCTTACAGCAAGCCACCCTACAACAACTATGATATTCACAGATTCTGTAAGTCAGGAAATTGGACAGAGCCCAATGAGGATGACCTTTTGGATGGGATTCGAAATTAGGGATGACTCTAATGTCTGGGGATTGTAATCATCTGGAGGTTTCTTCATTTATATGTCTGAGACTGGGAAGAGATGAGTCAAAAATTAAGGATTCATGGAAAATTATTCTTTATGTAGTCATAGAACCTCTTTTTAAGATCTGTGCGAAACTGTGGGAAGCTGAACCTTGTATACAGTAGCTCAGGGCTCTAAGACCTTGCCTAAGAAGCCACAGAGTGTTACTTCTGTCATATTCTATTTTTCAAAGCAGGAACAAGCCCACTTGATTCAACAGGAGGGGACATAGATGCCAACTCCTAATAGTAAATGTATCAAAGAATTCATAGCCATCTGTGGTTTTAGCAAGATAAGTTTTTAGGAGAGAAGGGAGAGAAAAGGTATTTGGGAATGAGACTGATCAAATTATGCTCTATGCTCGAATAAATATGGCATAATGAATCCCACTATTATGTATAATTATGATGCACAAATATATATATTATATACAACCAGATATATAATGCATGCATTTGCATATACGTATATATATGTGTGTGAATGTATATATTAATACATATATATATATGAATTTTCAGTCATGTTTTAAACTCACTACAGGTGTCTTAGTACTAAACCATGTGCCATGAGATTATCCCTGGCTGAGCAGTCCCTGAGCCTCTAAGCCTGGCTACTTGACCATCCTTAGAAAGTCTGTGAGCTGCCCAATATCCATTAATAAACTCTATGGTGAAATTATCCAGAGTTTATTTCTATTTCTTACCTCTGACAATTCTGATTGGTACAGACATCAACCTCACCTGAAAATTTAACCCCCCACCCCAGACAATTCAATAAAATTAAATATTTGCAAATGACCTGAAGAGGATTATCGCTAACCTTCTCATTCCTGGAAGGCAAGTATTTGCTTCAGGGCCAACTTCACACCTTTTACTTTTATTTCCCAAGTATAGCCCCTCTCCTGTTAGCTCCCTGCTTATAATCTTGTATATTTCAAATCTGTTCTCCAACTTGCTCACAGAAAGATCTACCAATTCAGCTCTTCTGCTATGTTGCTCTCTACTTGAAACCTTCCTTACCTGGCCTTAAGATGTTCCAAGGACCAGCACAGCCAGCACATCTCCTTCCCGTCCTTATCTCAGTCTCACCAAGCTTGCTCTACCCCACCCCAGCCTTATGCTTCCTTATCAGTTTTATGCTTTAAGAACAACAAATAGCACAAATAATTTCCTGCTTATTACCTTAGTGTCTTTGCTTGAGGGAATCCCTCTATTGGAATGCCTTTCTTCGCCCTTTTCTTTTGATCCTCCCCCTACAAATTCCTGCCTAACTGCTCTTCCCTCTGGATCACCTCTGGAATCCTTGCCGCCTTTCCTAATCTACCCCACCTCGTTTGAATACCTCTGCGGCTGCAGTTAGCATATTACATCTAAGTCTGATTTTCCATATTACAAATCTATGAAGACAAAAGGTGGACCTTGGGCATCTATGTTAGGGCTCATATCTGCTCACAGTCAATTAATTTTGATTAAATAAGTGAAAAATAGGCAGTGGGTTTTGTGTTTATTGGATTTGTGCTCAATTATCTCAATCACTTGTGCTTTATGATTATACAGACACAAAACAGTGAAATCACCAGTCCATGAGGCTATTGAGGTTTTATTTTTAAGGGTTAGACTTTAATAAATAATGACAGAATGAGGTATTTACTAAGTAATGATACCTTCCTTATATGGGGAAACTTCTGCTGGAGTACATGGGGAATTTATAAAATTGCACTTTCTGCCATGTTCTTGAAAAGACTTGAATTCTCTTAATCCAAAACATTTCTATTGTGTCATTTCTGAAATCAGCTTATGATTTTTATAATCCTACAGCTTTCAGCATATTAAAATTATATGCACATTTTTCCTTTTCTATGATCTAGCATTTTGACTGACTCAGTTGCTGTAAGGAAGAAAAAATTTCCAGAAGTCCCTGCCACATTTGAAACCTCCATCCACCTTCAGTAGGTTAGGCCACGTAAGCAAGCCACCTCACTAGCACTGTCAAACAACAATTATTTTCCTGGCTACTAAATCCAAGGACACAGAAACTGACAATTAGCTAAAATGATAGAAGAAAAGAAAGGAAACTCAGAGAACCTGCTGATGCACATTTTGACCATTCATGGAATTTACAAGTTGAGAGTCACCCACACAAAAAGCAACATTTTATAGGGAGACAGGTTTTTAGACCGTGTCTATGTACAGATTTATTATTTATGAACACCTTTCCATTTAATGCTTCATGCTTTGTCTGGGAATAGCTTGTTGCCATCATCTCATACTTCTCAAGAATAGCTGTCTTAAAGATCAGTGAGCAAATAAATACAAACGTCAAATGTCATGAACTTGCCAGAATATAACAGGTGTAAAGCATTATCAACCCTGATTGTGGCTATTAAAATAAAATGCTGGGAACATGCTTTTTGTTGGTTTCTTTCTTTTCCAATAACGTATAAGCATAGAATAACAGGGGGAAATGTGCTTATTCACCAGATCAAAATCTCTCAGAGGTGAAATCCATTTCCAATGGTTTCCCATCTATCTATTTTAGGCCATAGAATTTGTCATAGATTGGACTTGTGCCTAATCATACAATCAAATTGCTTCAACCACCCAGATGCATACGGGCAAAAATAGTAATTCCACACCATGTTATTATTAGCTCTTGCTGCCTGAATCATGGCTAAAACCTACGTGTTTTTGGAAGTGATATTGACATAATCAAATTATGATCAATTTGAATATTTTCTTCCTAGCTTGTGCCCCTTTTTAGCAGCCAGTTAAAATCTTCTTATAAAGTTTCCTTCCCTATGCATTGTTAGTTTACCCATAAAACTCGAAACTTTAAGGAAGTCCAATCTACTCTGTGTTATGACACTGTATTTTTTCTTGGTATGGACAAAGCAACTGTTTATTATTTTAGGTCTGGGACTCTGAAGTTAAAGCCAATTGCCCAGCAGGGAAAGTGATTCTGAAATGGTGCTAATGCCATATCATGTAAAGTACTAGCATTGGAATGGTCAAATCTATTCACAGTAACATGAAGATGCCTTTTATCTAACAGGGAGTTTGAAATATAGGAATTACTACCTAAATGTGAACATGTGCACATGTATACCCCCACTGTGATCACTTGGGAAGCTTTGTGTCTCACTAGATTCATGCTCCATTATCTCTGTCTCCTTTATGATTGAATGGACACAGAGCACAGTGAAACCACCAAAGTCCAACAGGCCATTAGGTCTTAGTCTTTTTTTAGAAAGAGACAGAATTTAATAAATCATTACAGAGTGAGAGATTACCAAGTAATGGTACTTTCCTTATGTGGGGAAATCTTTGCTTGAGTACATGGGGGATTTATAATTTCAACTGTTTTGACATAAGTCTTCAAGGCCTGTTGTAACAATCCTAAACCTCACACTTGTGGACATAAGTATATTAATGTGAAGCATAGCTATAATATCAAAAGGTGCTGCGTTACTCAGAAGGTATGAGCTGGGTGCTTTTTTTGTTTGTTTGTTTGTTTTTTTGTACTGGGAAATGAACCCAGAGGTGCTTGTACCACTAAGCTATATCCCAGACCTTTTCATCTTGAGACAGGGTCTCACTAAGTTGCTAAGGCTGTCCTCAAACTTGTGATCATCCTGCCTCAGCCTCCTGAGTCACTGGGATTACCCATGTGTGCCACCGAGTTATGCATGGGTATTTCTTTTACAAACAACATTTGCTTTCCCAGACCAGCAATTTGGGTTTAATTAAATTACTGACCTAATTAATTCCCCTGTTATGAAGTAGCCCTTTGTGGGAATCAGGACAAATCTGTGTGTGTGGGGGGGGGGGTGTGTGTATAAACACACCAATGAAAACTACACAATTGAGTAAAAATTTCGGGGATTTCTTGAATTTCATTAAGCACCTACTATAAAATACTTTGGGTCCATGAGGAGAACAGAATCCAGTTACTCTACCTACTTTCCCCAGCCTTGGTACATGGGATGTGCTATTGCAAACAGAAGTCTTCCCAGGCTCAGGCAGATTTACTTTTTCTCCTTTCCTTGGAGCCAATTACTCACCAGCCAAAGCACTAGGCCTGTGGGGCACCAGGTGGAGGGGAGGAAGCAAAATCTTTGTTTTCTGCTTTTTACTTTGCTTTCATCTCCCCTCTCCTGATCCCTTTGCTTTTACCAACTTCCTGACTTGTACCTCACTTTTGCTGGGTCTTCTACTTACCCAAGGAAGTTTGAATCCAATAACTTATTAGCAACATTAAAGTGATATCCCTGATGAGAGAATTTCAGGCAGATGGTGATAGGAAATTGAATGCAAGGAGGGGTGGTTGGAGGGAATTTGAGAAAGAGGCTTTCACCTTTACCATCTCCATTCTGCCTACACTTCTGTTCCAAGAGTCAAAGGTACAGAATATTTTAAAAATTTCATCCTTCCCAATTTTGCTTGTTACAAACTTCTGTTATACTAATCCCTACCCATTGCCCTTAAAATAGATAAGCCAGACATTGTCTCACCATGATCCATCATTCTTCTGTCAATAAAACATTTTTAATAACTATAAATAACTTAGAACACAGTTACTGGAAAACGGCAAAGCAACGAGTTCATTTTACAGTGACACATAAAAGTCACATTTTAAATCAGATCAGATTGAAGTACTGACAACATTTAATAAAATGTTTCTAAGCAACAGGGTAAAGAATCAAAGAGTTTCAATAGAGCTGACATCAATAGAATTTTTTAAAAATCCAAAAATAGCCTCTTTCTCTTATAAGCAATTTGCTCTGGAAGGTAAAGCAAACGCTTTACCAAAGCTTATTCTATTGAATAATAATGTCTTTCCATACATCTCATGTATGGTCTCAGAGTGGAAGACCATCTTAGCCAAGGTTTAATATGTATGACAAACTTTGACAGTGCTGGGGAACGGCAACGATTGAAAACCCTGGCCATGGAACACACCCTTCTTCAACCCAGGGTTATCAATGTGGCCCACAAATAGAAAGGAATTCTCAATTTTCCTTTTTATATGCTTTGGGCCCATGTAAGCAGAAATTTTCATATTCTGTTGCTAGTGACACCCTCACTTCTGTCAGCTGCCAAGATTTTCTGAAGAGAAATGAATGTCTATAACAGACACAAATAAGTACTTAATAGATTCTGGTCTAGAAGAAAATATGGGATCTTTTCATATCAACTTAATGCCACAAAACCAAAAATGCTTTAATACTTCTAGATCAATTTCCCCACCATGTGTCTTTGAATGACAACTTAGAAAGCAGTGAACAGTCTCATTTGCTTATCCAAGAAACGAGTACAGTGTGTGTGAATATCTGTAGAAAAGGCTTGTAGCATACAAACTTGTATTCCTGTTCTCTTTTACACACACAAACACTATATATATATATATATGTATATATATATACATATATATATATACACACACACATATACACATACATATATTATATATATGTATTATACATATATTATATATATTATATATGTATATGTGTGTGTATATATTATATATATATATTAGATAAAAGGCAGAATTGCAGAAAGAAAGAGGTAGGGAAGGATGGAGGGAGGGAGGGAGGGAGGGAAGGAAGAAAGGAGGGAAGGAAGGTCCCTGTGCTGTCCATTAGTCTGGTTTACAAACCAGTACTGGATTCTCCTATTTCTCAATTTTTGCCACCAGTTAGAAGTGGGTATAGAAGTCAAAAGAATGGATGTGCAGAGCATTTCATCAAAGAAAAAGAAGTCTGTGTAAAATACATACAATAATTCAAATAATGCACGAAGCATAGTTTTAAGATATATATATACATATATATCTTGTGTGCCCACTTAAGATCACTAGAGATAATCTGTAAGAGTAAGGGCACATGACTTTGTTCTAGCCCAAGTGTTTGCATACCTCTTGCCAAACATCTCATATATCAATTCTAGAAGTATTGTGTTGCTCTTTAAACTACCTATTTCAAAAGTAATCCACTTAACTTACTTCCATCTTTGTTCCTAAGTAAGCTTGGTGGGTTTAATAAGGGTTTTCATTGTTTCTATTATCCCTACCACTTTCCAATATTCCTAGTGAATGTGCAAAGTCATCCCAAAGTAAAATGTTTAAATTTTTTATGGAAAATGATTAGCACAACATCCATTTAACATTACTTCCACAAAACCCAAACTGCAACTGCCAAAGTTCCTTTTGTTTCTCTGAGATAGCTGTTATAGTGTACCTCCCTCCACACATACCATTAATGCATCTTAGGTTCCATAATATGTACACAAGGGAATGAGTGATGTGAGAGTAAAATCGAATGCATTTTACTCATCCTCCCTCCTTGAAGCTTGATTTGCTGATATGGCCATTTTACACTTGGATAATGTACTGGTGTTTTCAGTTCATCATATTGGTACATTAATGCTGTTGGTCCTGACTGGTGTCAGCACGTATGTTTAAATGGCATCACACCATGCAGCAATATATTACATCAGCTACAGCTCACAGCAGTCAAAAACAAGCTGAATTGATGGAGAAGTTAAGCTGCTCCTAATTACATACCATGTTTCATCTTGGAGAGTCAGACTGCTGAAGTATGCCTTTTATAGTTCTAGCTGAGCCTTAAAACAACTCCGTAGGTAATCCAACTAATTTGGCTTAACTGATTCTGGTGTACCCTGCAGATAAAACCTAAGTGGTAGGGCATGAATTCCCTCCAAAGCTTATTTTCTTTCAAGAGTCCGGATCTTATGTCATTACTGAGAGGTTCAGGAGTGGTATAAAATCAAAAATTACTATTTCCAAGCATGAGAAAGTCAGGGACTAGTGAAGAACACTGAACCAAGAAGCCAAAGACTGGTTTTCTTATCTGGCTCAGCCAATAACTAGCCATGTGAACACAATTTAGATTATACATATCGCAATTTCAGATGCAATCAGTGACTTCTAACTGTCACATAGGTCAAATTCAAGGTCCCAGTGTTGCTTTTGACTTCAGCCACTGTTCTAGTCCAGTTTTTTAACAGTGACTTATCACATTTGTGTGGTGTCTAGACTGGAAGCCAGGCTACCTGCCTTTGAATCCTAAGTCTTCCACCAAACAGCTGACTTTAGGCAAATTACTTACTCTTTCTGGGACTCAACTTCTTAATCTACAATTGAACAATAACGACAGCTACCTATAGGGATGAATTGAAATGGTCATGTGCTTATATATGCTTGTTAAAGAAAAAGTAGTCCTTTCATTTTTTAGACCAATTTTAGACCTATCTGCTTCACAATGCTTTCCCAAACAGATACACAGTCATGCATTGCTTAGCAACAGGGATCCACTCTAAAAAATTCATCATTAGGTGATTTCACCTTTGAGCAAAGATCATAGAGTAGTTACACAAACTTAGAGGATATATCCTACAACATCTGCAAGCTATGTGCTAGAACCTATTGCTCCTAACAATACTGTAGCAATTTTACCAAAATGGTAAATAGTCATGTAGCTCAATATATCTAATCATAAAAAGATACAGTAAGAATACAGTATAGCCAGGCATGATGGTGCATGCCTGTGATCCCAGCAACTCGGGAGGCTAAGACAGGAGGATTGCAAGTTCAGGCCAGCCTCAGCAATTTAGTGAGACCCTGTCTCAAAATAAAATTTAAAAAGGGCAGAGGATGTAGACCAGTGGTAGAGTGCTTGACTAATATGCATTAGGCCCTGAGATCAATCCCAAGTACTATAAAAGAAAAACAAAAAGGAAGAAAAGAATACAGTATAAAAGATAAACAATGGTTCACCCACATAGGGCTGTTGCTATGAATGAATCCTGCAAGACTGGAAGTTGCTCTAGTGAGTCAGCGAGTGAGTGGGGGCAGGGAATGTGGCAGCCCAGGTCATGACTGTGCACTATGGGAGACTTTATGACACTCTGCACTTAGGTTACACTAAATTTATAAAAAAATATTTTTTAGTGCTAGGGGTTAAAGTGCTTGCCTGACATGCATAAAGACTCAGGTTCAAACCACAGCACCACATACACAACTAAATGTCGGAGAAACAAAGGCCAGATGAAAAAATAAAATTGATTCTCTCTCAAAAAAATTTGTTTTCATTAAATTTTTTCTTCAATTATAATTAACCTTAGCTTACCGTAACTTTTTATTTTGTAAGCCATAATTATTCAAAGCTTTTTTTCTCTTTTGTAATAACACTTAGCTTAAAATACATTAAACAACTGTACAAAATACTTTTTTAGATTCATATTCTATAGGATTTTTTATATTTAAAAAGTTGATTTTTACCTTTTAAAAATTTGTGTTAAAAACTATGACCAAAGCTGGTCCTGGAGTCTCTGCATACCTACCCTCTTGCTGCTTGTTTATCAGCCTATCACCTGCCTCGCCATGGTGGATACCTTCCTGGACACCTGGAAGCCAGTAAATAGCAAGAATTTTGATGACCTCCTGATGTCACTCATTGTTGGCTTTACTACCAGGCAGGTGGCCAGCATGACCAAGCCTACCATAATCATCAAAAAGAATGGGGACACTGGCTCCATAAAAATACAGAGCATCTTCAAAAATGTGAAGATTGCTAGGCATGGTGATGCATGCTTGTAATCCCAGCTACTCTGGAGGCCAAGGAAGCAAGATCTCAAGTTCAAGGCCAGCCTGGGCAACTTAGCAAGACTCTACCTCAAAATAAAATTTTAAAAGGCTGGAGATACAGCTCAGTGGTAGAGCACCCCTGGGTTTAATCCCCAGTAGAGCTTTCAGCTGGAGGTGGAGTTCAATGAAACAACTGCATTTGACAGGAGGATCAAGCCCCCTGTGATGCTGGATGGAGAAAACCTTGTCCATGCGCGGAAGTGGGACAGGCAAGAGACAAGATTTGTGTGGGAAACAGGTGATGGGAAACCCACTCTGGCACTCACCCACATCAGGATGTTAGCACTTGCCCTATGAGGTAGAGGTATGACCTTCAGGCGCGGTCACTCACTGCTACCCCTGGACATGACCTCATTTTGTTTTAATAACAATGCCTTCTTCTGGGATAGCTCTTGAAATACATAAGAATGTTTTACAGTTAACTTTTAAAAATAAAAGTAGAAATAAAAGATAAAAAGGGCTGGGGATATAGCTCAGTGGTAAAAACTCCCCTGGGTTCAATCCCCCATATTGAAAAAAAAGAAAATCAAGTGACAGTTGATGAGTTAGTGGCTCAGACATGTTTATGTATTCAAGGTGTCTGAAAGCAGTGAGAAGGACTTTCCTTTGATGCTTGATCGATCTACTTCAAGTCACCCCTTGCATTCCTTCCTGTTGTATTTCTATATTCCCTCTCTATGTGGGAGCCTAAAATTGATTATTTCCTGTGAAGAACCATCTTCTCCTACCCTACTTCTCCTGGCAAGCTTGTGTTCATTTTTCAAGATGAATCCCAAATATCACCTTTGTGTGAAGTCCTACTGAGCCCAAGCTAGGAAAGCACTCTCTTTTCGTGGTGGTTTTCTAAATGGCTACAAAATTCTTTGACACTCTTCCCAATAAAAGTTGGGGTCTTTGTCACTTTTCTTTGCTTCTGATTGAGCTTAAAACTGGTTCATCCAACAGAGTATGGCAGAAGTGAAGCTCGTGTCTTAACGAGGCTGGGTCACCTCATTTGCTGGAACCCGCTTACTTAGAGCCCAAGATGCCATGCTGTGAGGAAGCCTGGCTCTATGGAGAGGCCGTGTGTCAATGCAATGGTCCAGAGTCCCAGTCAACACAGCTTCCCAGTTGGGGACCCAGACATTGTGCAATAGAGACAAGCCATCTTTTCTCTGTCTCTTCTGTGCCCTCACAAAATTCCTAACCCTTCAAATCTGCAAGAATAATAAAATGGTTGCTTTGTGCCGGTAAGTCCTGGTTAATTTATTACATGGTAAAACTAACTGGACTGACTTTCTGTAATTCCCAAATAGTTTATGTATAACAACATTAGAGCCCTCGGTCACACTGAAGAATATTAATTTTTACTGGTTATACTCACTAGATGATCAAAGGCAGAAACTCTGCTTTATTTGTCTTGAATGTCAAGTGCTAAATATGGTTCCTGGCAGAGGATAGATGCTCAATATATGTTTGATGAATAAATTATTTATTTGAGGGTACAGACATCAAATAATATGAGATTAAGTTATAATAAAATTGTAATATAATGTATATTTTAATCCCCAGAAGTTTTTGTCCAATGCCTCAAACTCTGTGAACTCTAAAAAATGTGTATAATTACACACATTGCATATAAATTTAAAGTACAAGCTGGACTCAGTGGTGTATACCTGTAATCCTAGAGACTCAGGGGGCTGAGGCCAGAGGATCCTGAGTTCAGACAGCCTCAGCAACTTAGCAAAACCCTGTCTCAAAATAAAAAAATAAAAAGGACTGGGATGTGGCTCAGTGGTTAAATGCCTCTGGGTTCAATCCCTGGTACCTTAATAAACACATAATCTATTTAATGTACACACATGGATTTGTGTGCATTAGTTCTCCCCAGATACCCTGCCTCAGCCTCACCAGTACCCACCATTTACTGGGCTCATCACTTCAAGAGATCACCTAACTTGAACAAGCTCAGAGAAAGCCCTCCTTTCTTCCCTGCCACATAAACTGTGCTTGAGCATAAAACCCCTCTTGAAATTATCCCTGTTAAATTAGCACAGAACATGACAAAGAGCTGGACTCTGGCTTCTGAACCCAGCAGGCAACCAGAGTGTAAGATACCTAAAAGATTCTTTCACAGAACATGCACACATCCTTTCACTAGCAGTGGCTTGTGCATTGTTCCTTTGATTGTCGAACACTCTATTTTTGTGCAGTTTGAGTAAGCCGAGAAAGTAGAGTTCTTGTTTTCATTGCCAGCTTTAGCTGACTATATATAGATGCATATTATCTGCTCACACAGATACGTAACATATATATGTATATTCACACCAAGTCTCTCCATCCTGTTAGCAGCCTGCTTTGGCTCTGCTCTGTAGCTTGGAGCTCCTGGTAATATTTCAGGGAATGCTGTGCATTTGTTCCTCCATGTGCTGTGGAGGAGGACTCTGTGACAGCCCTGTAAGACACCAAGCAGAAGTTTTATTCTAGCTTCATTTATTCTGTTGGGTTTTAGGTGAATCTTCGAGTCAGTGTCTACATACAAACCAATAATGCCATTCCTTGAATGTCTAATTCTGTAAATAGCGTTTCAAGAAACCACATAACCCAGCAAGCTAGGAAAAGGGGCTTGGAGTAAAGTCTACAGGAAATTTAGCCGAATTTAAAGCACCATCTATCGATTTGGGGTGTATGGAGGGAGGCTGGTCCATGAATCACGAAAGTGGGAAATGAGACTTTCTGGAATGAGGACTTGCCTGTGAGGAGTGGGCCAAGAGGAAAGGAGAGAGAACACAAGGACACAGCAGCCATTGACCTGAGGGCCTTGGTTTGAGAAGAGTCCATATTTGGGGACCTAATAAATGACATAAAGAAAAATAAAAAGAGAGGTCAAACATTCGCTGAGTACCAATTAATTGAGTCAAGGAATTTTTCTAGGCACTTCACATGTTGCCCAGGTACTCTGCACAATCCTCAAGGGGAGTCATTTGAGACCTCAGAGCCTATTTCCTCCTAGGTAGTGACAATGCTCCCTACCAAAGCTTTTCTACTGTCACTTTCAACAACAGTCTCCTCTCCCTGCACTGAAATCCAAGTTGTCTGGTCTGAACTCATTCCACTTCCAAATTTCTTACTATCTTTACTTATCTTTGTTGTTTGTCTTTCCTGACTACAGAAAAACTTTCCAAGTTTCCATCTTTGATCCCAATTTTTCTTTCTTATATCTTCATATATTGGCTCTGAATTGGACCTTTTGTCTCAGCCTATAAATGTCCTCAAAGCTGGAAACATCTTGATTAACTGTCTTCCCCAGAGACTCTCTTCTTTGTCTACTTCAAGAGCTGTTAAGCCCCTGGGTGTGATGTTCAAGTTCAAGTCCTTCCAACAATGCTTGAAAGAATTTTCCCAGATGTCACTTCCATTCCCTCCATTAACCCATTATTTCTGGATCAGATTCTGTATACTATGCCCCAAACTGCCTGAATTTCTCTATAGCCTACCTTTGCGCATTCTATCCTTTGCCTTCCTTCTCTGTCTACTGAAATCCTACTTACTCCTCAAAGGAAATCTTTTTTTTTTAAATTTTTGTTTGTTTATTTGTTTTTGGTACCAGGGATTGAACTCATAGATTCCTAACCACTGAGTCACATCCCCAGCCCTTTCTTTTTTATTTTTCTAATTTTGAGACAGGGTCTCACCAAGATGCATAGGGCCGTGCTAAGTTGCCAAGGCTAGCTTTAAAATTATGATCCTCCTGCCTCAGCCTCCTGAGCTGCTCAGATCAAAGAAAATCTTAAATCATACTTCCCCCTAGAACACTCATTCACAATCCACAGTAAAATGAAATGTCTCTCTTCCATGGGTATAAATCTATTTCAGTACAATAACAAATGACCCCCAAATCTCAGTTGTTTATTACAAAGTTTATTTTTTACTCTTATTAAATGTGGGTTAATGGATTCTCTTTCTCTAGGACCCAGGCTAAAAGAGCAACATGCCCAGGGTCTTTCTCATGGCTGAGAGGAGGAATGAGAGAGTTAGTAGAAATTCATACTGACTCTCACATCTTCTGTTTGCAGTGATACCTGTCTGGTTCTCCCACTTTCTGTTAGCCAAAGTAGGGCTGGGGATATAGCTCGATGGTAGATCACTTGTCTAGTACGTATGAAGCCCTGGGTTTAGTTCCCAGTACTGCAAAAAATAAAAATTAAAAAAAATACATAGCCCTGTTAGCCAGAGCACTTCACGTGGTCAAACCTAAAGTCTGCAGGAATGGTGATAACTAATTCTCTTCCGGAAAAGGCAGAAGGAAATAAATGCAATTATGATCAGGTGGTATTTTACTCACAAATTTATTATACTATGAAAAATAATATGCTGCTCACAATGTAGTTTTATTCAACCATAAAGAAAAATGAAATTACAGCCTTTGTAGGAAAATGGATGGAACTAGAGATCATTGTGTTAGGTGAAATAAGTCAAATTCAGATTGAGGGTCATGTGTTTTTCTCTCATATGCAGATCTAGAAAGGAATAAGGAAAACAAAGGTGGAGGTAGATCTCCCCAAAAATCAGAGAGAGATCAGTAGAGGAAAGGGACCAAGAGGAGAGAGGTGGGAAGGAGAGAGGGAAGAAGTAGGGAGTGATAGCGGTGAACTTATAGTGCTATATTGTGTGCATGTATGAACATGTAACAGTGTATACAACTATAATGTACGAAATAAAAAAATGTACGAAAAGAATAATACAGGCTATACATAGAAGGAACTTAGAAACATTATACTAAGAAGTCAGGCACAAGATAACATTTTGTATTAATCCATTGCCATCAAGTGTCTAGAATAGGCAGACTCACACAGACTGAGTAGATTAGTGCTCTCCAGTGACTGCAGGGTGGATAGGAAGGGACTGCTAATGAGTAGGAAGCTTCTTTTTAGGGGTGATGATAATGTTCATTAATTAGAGGATTGTGTTAGTCAGCTTTGTATTACTGTAACCAAAATACCTGCTGAGAACAGCTTAGAGGAGGGAAAGTTTATCTTGGCTCATGGTTCAGAGGTTTAGTCCATGGTGGGCTGACTCCATTGCTCTGGGCCCAAGTGAGGCAGAACATCATGGAAGAAGGGCATAGTGTAAAGAAGCTATTTCATTCATGTGGAGGGAGTGCAGCAAGAAGGGAGAATGGGCCACAGAGATGATGAACCCTTCCAGGGAATACCCCCACCTCCTTCAGTCAAGCCTCACCTGCCTTCAGTTAACACCCAATCATAGCTCTCACAATCCAATCATTTTACCCCTGAATAGTTGTGCATTACCCAAGAAGGTTTGGAGGGACAACTCATATCCAAAACCTAACAGAATGCAGATGATCTGAGGCTACTCTGCTGAGTGAGTTGCAGGACTGGCCTAAGAGTGATCAGCTTGGAGACTATAGTGGAGCATTATCAGCCTGTCTCCAGATGACCTTGCCCATGCCATTTGTATGCTAGACATGCAAATCAGACTGAACCTCATTTCTCTAAACATTCACAGACATTTCTACAAAATCTTTGCTCATCATGCCTCCAACAGCCAAAGTTCTATCAGGGTGTATTTCAAAAAGATATCTCAGACATTTTCCTAGCTTCTAGGATCTCAGCAGGAAAGAAGGAAGAGTCTATGAAAACTAATCTGAATAGAACTCCACTTCAATGAGATAAGATGCTTAGAAGCACACTGACACTCACCTGAAGCTTACTTTTATTTCCAAATCACAATGCTAGAGCTAAAAATGCCATAATAATATGCATAAACAATAAGGAGGCTCTATATTATTAAAATTTTGGTTGTGATAGTAAAAATCATTTTTTCTATGAATCATTTATTCAAATATGAATATTCTTTACAGTTCATATTCTATCTATACACTAAAATTTGGATTCTAACCCAACTATGCCACTGAAACTATTCTTGATGTGGTCATCCAAACACTGATTACACCAAAATATTTAAGAGAGCAAAAGAGGCCTTCACAGTAATAGTCTAGAAAGTATTCCACTTCTGTTTACAGCAATTCTTGTTCTGCTTCCTATGTGTTAGTTACCTTCTCATTGCCTGAGAAAACCAACTTAGAAGAAATATTTATTTTGGCTCATGGTTTCAGAGCTGTCAGTCTATGGTCACCTGGTCCCATTGTCTCTGGGCCTGTGGTGAGGCAGAACAACATGGCAAATGCTGCTCATCTCCTGGAGGCTCAGAGAGAGATGAGATATAGTTCTCAAGGGCATGCCCCAAGAACCTACTCCTTTCAACTAGGTTCTACATCCTAGTGTTTCATTTCTTTTCTTTCTTATTCATTTTCTTTGGTGGTACTGGGAATGGAACCCACAGGAGATCTACCATTCCTAAGTCACTGGGGTTACAGCTGTGTGCTACACCCAGCTGTCTTCTACAATTTCTATCACCTCTCAAGAGCCATTCAGCTATGTCCTCCACTGATGACATCAGAGCCCTCAAGGTCCAATCACTGCACAAAAGCCCCACCTCTGATCTGAACATTGCTGCACTGGAGGCCAACCCTTCAGCACATGACCCTTTAGGGAATGTTCCAGATCCAAACCATACTACCCTATATTCTAGCACACCACACTCTTATGAAATATTCTTAAAGTAATTATCCCTTTTCACTTAAAGCCTTTGCTCATGGTGTCCTCTTTTCCTGACATTCACTTCTCTCTTCAGTCTGCCTGTTAAAGTCAAGGTCCACTGTGAATGCTACCTCCTTTCTGTACCTTACCTTGTTAGTTCTTCCCTTACCCTATTAATTGCTCCTTGTATACATTTTCTGTATTTTATTTTTAATTTTTTTTAAAGATAGAGAGAGAGAATGAGAGAGAGAGATAATCAATTTTTTACTTAGTTTTCATTTGGCTTTTGTTGCTCCAACACCTCATTGTGTACGTGGTGCTGGGGTTCGAACCCGTGGACTTGCACATGCAAAACAAGTGCCGTAACTGCTGAGTCACCACTCCAGCCCCTGTTTTCTGTATTTTAAACATACCTCTATAATAAGTATATTTTTAATTATTATAAATATAATTTTATACTTTTACTTTTTATATACATTTCTTCTCACATAACATAATGATTCATATTTGTTGAATTCATGCCTTTCAGTTTCCTTTTGAATAAAAGGAGCTGTCTCCACTTCTTATCCATTATCCCCTCATGCCCATTCTCAACAGGAAAGATAATGCAGTGTGAGCCCAGGAGCAAACACATAGACACATCTTAATCTCCAGCTTTGGGGACAGAGATGCTGACAGAAAGGTTTCTCTGGGGCTTAGAGGAAACCCAAATTCTTAAAAGTGAACTGAGGTTCAGATAAGTCATTGGGTGAATGTAAAACAGACATGAAATAAATTTTATATCTTCTTTTCTTTTTTTTTTTAGAGAGAGGGACAGTGAGAGAAAGAATCAATTTAGTTAGTTTTTCATGTGACTTTCATGGCTCCAACACTTAATATTGTGTACATGGTGCTAGGGTTCAAACTGTGTCCTTGTGCATGCCAGGCAAGTGCTGTAACCACTGAGCCATTGCTCCAGCCCCAAATTTTATGTCTTTTACTAGATAAACAATAACAGCAACCCAAGGTGTGGGATGGTAAAAGTAGGAGTCACCCTTGCCCTGCCCTAACCTACTTCAGGTACTTTCTGGAATCACATGAACTCAACTACATTCCACTGATAGCCATTATTTTCTCAGGTTACTATTCAGGTTCTCAAGATATGGTTTTTCCTTAGTCATTGCGTAAAAAATTATCTTCTTTTCTTTTTATTTATCTTTCCTGGTATTGGGATTGAACCCAGGGGTGCTTTACCAATAAGCTACCATCCTCAGCCCTTGCTTGTTTATTTTTTATTTTGAGACATGGTCTCACTAAGTTGCCCAGACTGGCCTCAGTCTTGTGATCCTCCTGTCTCAGCCTCTTGAGTCACTGGGAATATAGGAATGAGCTACCATGCCCATCTAAGAGTCTGCCTTCTACAGTTGTCTCAATAGATAACTGGCAGAAGACTAGAAATTGAATCTGAAGTGCCTATCACCTGTAGTTACTAAAGTATTCAGGCAAAATGGAGCCCAATGAGGATCTCAAACTTTCACATGTATCATATCACCCAAAGGGTTTATGAAATCACAGATTGTTTTAGTCAGCTTTTTCATTGCTGTGACTTAAAGACCTGGCAAGCACAATTTGAGGAGAAATAGTTTATTTAGGGGCTCATCGTTTCAGAGGTCTTAGTTCACAGAAGGCCAGCTCCATTCTTGGGGCTCTAGGTGAGGCTGAACACCATGGCAGAAGAGCTTTGCTAGTGGAGGTGAGGAGCAGCCCACACAAAGTCTCAGGAAGCAAAGAGAGAGATACACTCACCAGATACATAATATTTACCCTAAAGGTACACCCTCAATGCCCCGGTGACCCATTTCCTCCAGCCACACCCAACCAGCCTATAGTTACCACCAAATTAATCCCTATCAGGGGATTGATTAACTGATTGTGTTAAGGCTCTCATAACCCAATCATTTCACCTCTCAGCCTTTTCACATTGTATCACATATTGAGCTTTTAGGGGGGTACCTTTTACCCAAACCATAATACAGAATGCTTGCCCTTCAGTCAGAGATTATGATTTGGTAGATCTGACTTGGGATCTGAGACTTCCCATTTCTAACAACCATCATCCCAGGTTATACTGATGCAGCATTGTCAGGGGACCTCACCCTGAAACTACCACTCTTACTCATCTCCCACTCTGGCCTCCAGGCAGGATCCTGAAGTTCTTCTGTTCTAGACCCTCTTGCCTTCTCATAACCTTCCCCACCACCATCCCAGGTTAACAGTCAAGTAGTGACTGTCAACAGTGCCCATAATGCATCTAAAATAATGAAGAGATATAGTCGGTGTGGTGGGGCATGTCTATAATACTAGTGACTTAAGAGGTTGAGGCACAAGGATCGCCAAGTTCCAGGCCAACCTGAGGAACTTAGTGATACTCTGTCTCAAAAAATAAAAGGATCTGGAGATGTAGCTCAGTGGTAATGTGCCCCTGGAATCAATTCCCAGTGCCAGAAATAATAATAAAATAAAATAAAAGAGATGGACTTAAGGACTGGAGCAACGGCTCGGCTCAGCAGTTGGAGCATTTGCCTGGCATGTTTGAGGACCTGGGTTTAAACTCCAGCACGACACACACAACTAAGTGTCAGAGAAACAAAAGATAAAAAACTAAATAAAATTGATTCTCTTTCTCACTCTCAAAAAAAAAAAGACTTTAGAAAAAGAAGTATGTGGTCACATACCACATAACTTGTGTTCTAATCAACCATTAACAATAGTGGTCCCATAAGATAATAAGGGAACTGAATCCTATTGCTTAGTATTTTTACTGTACCTTTCCTATGCTTAGATAAACCTAGATATACAAATACCACAGTGTCACAATTGCCTACAGTATTCAGGACAGTAGCAAGCTGTACAGGTTTGTAGCCTAGATAAAATGACTACAGCATACAGAGCAGGTCTGTAGTAAGCCACACCATCTAAGTGTAAGTACACTCTGTGATATCCCCACAATAACAAGATCATCTAACGATGCATTGCTCAGAATATATCCCCTCATTAAATAGCACATGACTATGCACTTAATTGTTGGGAAAGAAAACAAAAAGTAAATATCCCCTGCATTCTATAACAAAATATGTGTTCTATCAGGAGTGAGGCATGCCTTCCTTTGAAGGTCATCTGCAAAAACCTAAAACACAGATCTCATTTGAAGAAGTTCTTTTTGATTTTTCCAAAAAATATATTGTCTTTAATCTGTTTTGCCAGCCCTTCCTTTCCCTCCATTCAATTCTTCCATGTAGCTACAATCGAGGCTGAATGGCAGTCACAATAGTAATGATAAGAGTAATCACAGACATGCATTTGACTTTTATAGTTCGGTAACAACTGGGCTTACTTTGTACCTTGAGATTCAAAATTGGCTCAGGTCCCCAATTCATATTCAATAGGAGATCATCTGAACCTCCAGAGTCTCCACAGACTTTAAGGACTTACGTTTTTACCTAGTTACCCCTAGCAACCATTTCTCTTCTACTCAATTTTAGCTATCTCATTCCTTGCTTCTTGAATTTGACACTTCATCCACATAGTCTAATCACCCAAGTGGAGAATATGACTGTGGAAGATAAATTTCTTCCCAAGCACCGCTCCTTCAAGGCTTTGTTGTGTTAGGGGCCCACTGAAGATTTGTGGAGCACAGTAGGAGATTATATAAGCTCACAGGATAATACAATTGAATATTAAACAACTAATTTTTAAATGTGAAAAAAAATTGTCAACATGAAATAAAAATAGGGAAAGGTGTGGGGCTATAGAGCCATTTCTTTGAATCTATCGATTCTTGGAATTGCTTTACATTCAAGATTCACTCATTCATTCACTCAATATTTATTAACCGACAACTATAAGAGGTCCTTAAAAGACATTGCAAGTACAATAACTAATAAGGCAGAGAGGTATTGGCGACAGACAAATGACAGGGTGATAGGTTTGGGTTGCATAAGAGAAGCTGAAGCTAGGATTAAAGACTTCCTGAAGTAGCAACTGTGTGAGCTGATTCTTGAAGAGTGAGTTGGAATGAGCCAGATAAAGAGGTAAGAATAAATTCTTAGTATAACTTCTTCTCTGTTATCTACTGTATGGGCAACAGGAAGTCAGAGATGAATTTTAAGTGTGGTGTGTGTCAGGGTGGGAGGGGATTATTGACATAATAAGATTTGCAGTTTGCAGGCTCCCTTTGTCTATAGGGAGATAAAAAAAAAAGATTGTAGAGGATCCATTTTAGAAATAGGGAGGCAGTGTAGGAGCCTGATGGGGTCATCTGGCAAAATATGATAGAGTGGAAGAGTAAAACCAGAGAAAGGAGAAAAGTGGGACTTGTTATATAAGTGGTTATGGGGTGAAGGAAAGGGAAATGGTGGCATAAGGATGACATCAGTTTACCTGGTTGAGCCAATAAGTAAATGGTGGTGCTTTTCGGGAGACAAGGAGCCCTGGGGGCAGGGAGGGGCCGGAGGAGAGAGAAGATGATGTTTTTTGAAATGTCCAACGCTAATGCCTGTGGGTCATGCAAGCAGCTAGGCTTACGGTAAAACTAATAAGAAAATTTGGAGTAGCAGTACAACTTTTGGAATCTGGCAGCCTTTACAGAGTAATTAAATCCATGAGGATGTATGAAATCACCCTGAAGCAGACTTATGGAAAAACCCTAGTGATCACCTTCAGTTGAAGAATGAACAGAAGAACAAGAGATTCTGCAAAAGAGCAAAACTTCAGACAAGTGAGATAAAATAAGGAGGAGAAAATTTTAAGCAGACAGCATTTTAAATTTTGCTGGAAATGCAAATAAGATTAAACATTTTTTTAAAAATTCATCTTTTTCCCTTATTAGAACTACTATCTACCCTCATGGGAATCTGCCCTTTAAACTCTCTGTTCTTACCTTTTTAAAAATTTATTGTAGATCTCATTTGCCTCTTTACACAACTTAAATACAATGAGACATTTTAGCATTGTACCTAACATTATTTGCAAAGATTCTAAAACAGCTCATTTTAACCAATATAAGCTGACCCTGTCTGCTTTTAATTTTCCTTTCACCCTCCTATTTTCACTTACAATTAATGTCTACAACATTCCTTGTAGTATCTGTCTCAAATATTTTCCATTTTTCTTAAAGCACATATTTTCCTTCAATTTCAGATTCAACAAATAACCCCATCTCCTACTCTACCTGAAAGAGATCTACTGATGTGAGCTCTCTTGGGAACTTTTCTTCTTTTACAGCAATATTTATCCATGAGTTGAGGCTGTACGTAGCTCAGAGGTAGAGCACTTGCCTATTGTGCATGAGGCCCTAGGTTCAATCCCCAAACAAAAACAAACAAAACGGAGCATAGGGGGACGACTTCTCCCATTCACTCCTCTTTTCATATATATTGATAGTGGGAAAAAAAATCCTCCTTTCCAAAAAATTTACTCACCTGTGGCCTAACCCTGGTCTACTAATTGTCCCTGACTAACCAACCCCTGCACCCCCCACCCCGCTTTTTTTTTTTTGGTACTGGGGATTGAACTCAGGGGTATTCTACCATGGAATTACACCCCCATCCCTTTTTATCTTATTTTTGATACAGGACCTTGCTAAGTTGCCCAGCCTGGCCTCAAACTTGTAATCCTCCTGCCTCAGCCTCCTGAATCACTTGGATTGTAGGTTTGTGACATTGCACCTGCCCTGACCTCTAAGATTGATTTTGCCTCTCCTGTAGCTATTGCCTTTCAAATTTATTATCAAATTTAAGTCCTCTGTAGCAGACAGACAAGATGGTCCTCATAATCCCTGGTATTCATGATTTTATGTTTCCTTCCCCTTGAATGTGGTTGGGATACATGAATTGCTTCTAATGGTTAGAATACAGCAAAAGTGACAACATGTATGTGATTACATGAATGTGATTAAGATACAAAATGCCTGTCTTGTAAGAAGACTCTTTCCCCTGGATGGCTTTGGGAGCTCTCCTGGGAGAGCTCACGTGGCAAGGAGGAACCTCCAGCCTACAGCCATCAAAACTGGTCCATGGTCAATAGCCCACAGGAAATTAAATGCTATAGTAGCCATATAAGCCTGGAAATAGATCCTTCCCAAATTCAGCATCACATGAGACCACATTCCCAGAAACACTTTGGTAGCAGCTTTGTAAGACCCTGAAGTGGAGGACTCAGGTAAGCCATGCCTAGACTCCTTACCCACAGAAACTGTCAGCTAATGACTGTGTATTGTAAGAAGCAAGAACGTGGTAATGTTTTATATAGATGATAGCTAATTCATCTTTTATACTGTACTTAAAAAAAAACCTTCCTAAAACCTCTATGCTCTCAAATAATCATCATTGTTCTTTTCCCTTTTTTTTTTAAATTTGCTCAACATAGTCTTATATATTGTTACAAATTCCTGCATACATAGACATTGACAAAGTTAAGCCTGATTCTTATCCAGGATCTCCACCCCCTTTTGTCCATCCCCCCATCTCCTGCCTCATCTATAATACCCCCATGCTATAGATAGAAATGTGTATATACATGTATATTAGTTATTGAAATTTCTGAGTTTATATGCCTGCCTGAGTATAGTTTGGCTTCTCTTGGGAGTCGAATATACCCAGCCATATTGATAACACCTCTTTTCCCTCTCTACCCTCCCTCTTCCCTGTTAAAATATTTCTTAAAAAGGCAAATAATCTATATTGGCTGCACGCACATTCTTATCACCCACACTATAGTAAATTTAAAAGGGCCTCAAATTTGTAGCTGCCTCTCCCACTGAGGAGTCTATTTCACCTCCTCTTGAATCTGGGTTGGCCTAGTTGTTGGACATGCTCACGCAGCAAAGAGACCCCTGGTAGCTGAGAAGAGACTTTATTAGGGGAGGCAGCAAGATGGCTGCCCTCAGGACCAGAGAGAACAGCAGCACGTGGCCTGGAGTGAGCGAATTTATTAGCTCTCGAGGCTCTCTCCAGAGAACAGGTGGAAGGAGGATTTTGAAATTGTTTACTAGGGCTGTGCCATGCCAGAACATTGGTGGCTCAGGTGTAGTGAGGTGGTTTACTGTGGGAAAGGAATTCCAGCAATGTTGTGGAGAAGAGGGGCGTGCCTCTAAAAGGCTGTGCTTTGTGAAAGAGGATTTTGTATTTACATCTAAATATGGCCATCAATATTGACAGTAATCGAACACTAGTGCTTTCCTTTTACTAACAGAATGTGGTTGAAACAAAACTACATAACATTAGAGATTGGGACATAAGAGATCTACAGCTTTAACTTTTAAGCACTTGCAGTGCACCCCCTGAGATCCCACTGAGATGGTTTAGGAGAGAGAGTAAAATGGCTAGGTAGTCGGGACTGTGGGCCTCACTCATCCACCTCTAGAAGCTGGCCAGTAGAGAGTGATTGACAGTTATGCTCAGGGCCGTCATATGCAAAAAGACCATGAGGCTCATCTGTGGGAGCAATTCCTTCATCCCAGAGACCAGAAAACTAAGAAATGTAGGTAGGCACAGGTGGGAACTACAAAGAATTTGTAGTCTTATGTTTTACATAGACTTTAACCAATGATGTTGATAACCAGTTTCAATGCTTGTTTTATATAGATTTCAACCAATGATGCTGGTGCCCTTCTCAATGCCTGCTTTACGCGCATCTTAATCAAGGCTCAAACCCAAAACCAATATAATCGCTGACCTAACCTACATTACACCTTGTCCTGCTTCCAGGTACCTCTCCACCTTGTGGAGTCTCTACTCTCCTTCCTTAAATAAATCCTACTCCTTTTACTCTTCCCTTTCGTGGTTGTCCATGGATTTTATTCTTCAAATTCATGAGACAAGAACTCAGAAGACTGGTGCTGAATTCCCAGGGTGAATGTCCAACAGCCCCAGAGAAGTCCCCAGCCAAGACCAGCACGGACTGTAAATGAGTCTTATGTACATTCCTGTCTCATCAAGCCTCCAGATGACTGTAGCCTCCAAGTGCCCAGGTGCACCGGCCAACATTATTGGGAGCTGAAGAATCACACATTGAACTCAACCCACAGAAATGTCAGAACAAAGAAATGAAGCTATGAAGACCCTATTGGTGCGGGGTTTTTGAGATGAGGCCCGGATTCTCTGCTCCCACTGGCGAATGGAGTCTGGGCTGACTACAGATTCCAGTAGCCAAAATAGCCCGCTTCCAGTGTTTGCAGCGATTCCCAGCTAAAACTGAATTTGGGCTAGCTGCAGGTGTCTGCAGCCGAAAGTGTTAGCAGCTCTTGGTGTGGTGGAAATTCATCCCGGGAATTCGGCGCCAATCTTCTGGGTCCTTGTCTCATGAATTTTAAGAATAAAATCCACGGACAACCACAGAAAGGGGAGTAAAAGGAGTAGGATTTATTTAGGAAGAAGAGCAGAGACTCCGCAAAGCAGAGGGGTACCTAGAAGCAGAACACCCTCTAATGGAGGTTAGGCCAGGGGTAATATAGATTTGGGGTATGAGCATAATTAACATTCATGCAAAGCAGGCACTGAGAAAGGCATCTACATCATCGGTTAAACCCTATGCAAAGCAGGCATTGAAATTTAGTATCAAAGTCATTGGTTAAAATCTATGCAAAACAGGTAGCAATTCTTTCCAAGTTCCCATCTGTGTCCACCCCCATTTCTTAGTTTTCCCCGCCTCAGGGACAAAGGAGTTGCTCCCACGTGAGCCTCATGGTCATTTGCATATGAAGGCCCTGAATATGCCCTGTCAATCACTCTCTATCAGCCAGTTCATAGGTGGGGCCCTTTGTCCTGACTACCTAGCCATTTCACTCTCTCTCCTAAAACTGTCTCACTATGTCTGCGGTTGTTTGTTTGTTAAACAACAAAAGATAACTAAAACACAGTGCTTTCTGTGTTTACCTCTCTGGTTTTAAATAAAAATTATAGGAGCCATTAGTGTGGATTGAGCTCCTGCACTAGGCCCCACAGACCAAACCAAAATGGAGTTGCTCACACTAGAATTGCACATCACCAACCAAAACTAATCAACTGCATTATCTGATCCACTGGGAAATGAGGAGGGTAAGAGATAACAGCCAGCTCCTTAAACAAGCCAGTTTCACCCTGCATGAGAAAGAAGCATCTTCTGCATCAATCCTTTCAAGAAAAGTAACTTTGAGACACCAGTCTGCATTTTGTTTTCTGTTTCTGCTTTCATCACCCTTTTTCTCTCTCAAATCCAATCTTCTCTGTTCAACTCACTGAAATACTCATTCTACTTAACAGAATGGGGTTTTGCCAGATTCTAAAATCACAAATTAAAGCCAGTTAAGATCTTTAAACTAAATTTGTGGTAATTTTATCATTTGACATGGGTGAAGCAATTCATTTCAAGAACATTAACTTTGTCTCAAAATTCAGTAGCATTTTTTTTGTCTGTGTATTTTTCTTTCCTGACAGTATGTGACACTAGTAAAGCCATTTCTCTTAATACTTCTTTCTCCTTTCTTTTCTGTGACATACTCTAGGACTCAAATTCTTCTTGTACCTTCAATGGAGTCCCCAAAGCACTATACTTGGCTGTTTCCTTGGTAGTCTCATCCAATCTTGTTGTTTTAAATATCACCTCTATGTAGATAATGCTCAAATCCTTGAAAAGCAGAATGATTAGAAGTCTGGGAATGGGCCTGACAGGGTTTTAATCCTGGATCTATAGATTACCAGCCATGAGAGAGTGAGCAAGAGGTTTGACATCTCTAAAGCTCCATTTTCCCCTCTCAAGAGGCTGGATAACAGGATCTTTTCCATGGGGATAGCATGTCAGCCTGCCACAGAATAAGCACACAGTAAATCAGTGCTTTTCAACCTTTTCCCAGTAGTTCAGATAACCTAGTAGAACAGTTTTGACTTTATGTAAGCATATCACTGCTTATGTGAGGAAAATGATAATGTATGTGTGTCCTCAGTAGTTAAGTGGAAGAGGCTGCTCAGGTCAAAGGCAATTGGCCTGAGTGCTCTGGTCTCTCTAGCCTTGGCCAACCCACCACCACTACAGGATGATCAATATTTAGGCCCATCAGCCCACTATTGGCATACTAATGGGAAACTTTACCAAAAAGGGTAATAATTATTATCCTTATATATGGTTCTGATCTCTCTCCAGACCCACACTAACAACTGGGATACTTCCTACCACCTCCAACCCAAAACCAAATGATGGTTCTCAAAAAGGTCCCCAAGTAAGCAGCATAGCACCAGCATCTCTTGAGAACTTGTTAGAAATGCAAATTCTCAAGCCCCAACACAGAAGTCCTGAATCAGCAGCTGTGTGGATGGGTCAATCTGCTACAGGCCTGAGTTTGAGAACTGGTGACTGTAAAATCAGAAAAAAGGATAATGATACTGGTGTAAATTCAGGCGGAGATGTTTATTGGGATTTGTTGCTCACCTGGGCCGCCATGATGAGGGCGGGCATGGGAAGCAGCAGCCGGCCAGAATGGCAGGCGGGGAAAATGGCGTTGAACCTTCGCCAAGCAGCTGGTTTTGCTGGCTACCTGGAAGTTCATGATGGGGTTAGTCCTTTAGAGACTGGCTGGTGGATCCATCAATCCACTGGAGCTTGTCCGCCAGCATCCCAATTGGCTGTTCTTTTCGTGGGCAAGTTGCCCTTTGCCCTGCCCCTTAGCCAGCAGGCATGGCCTCAGTGTCTTGGCTGAAGCCACGCCCCCAGCCAGGGTCCAAGATGCTGTGAAGTGTGGGCTACCTGAAGCCACGCCCCCAGCCAGGGTCCAAGATGCTGTGAAGTGTGGGCTACCTGAAGCCACGCCCCCAGCCGGCCTAACAGTGACCTACAGGATAATTTCAACTCTGACTCACCAAGTCTCCTCCTACCCCTTTGCTTCCTATTTGGGTTGATTATTTTCATTATGCTTCCAAATACCTGGGATCAAAACCTCCACCCATTCTCCTCCATCCTACTTCTCTTCTGTAAGGAACCAGTCACCAGTTCAGTCTCTGCTCCCAACAATGTTATTTGTTATTCATGCCTCTTCCTTTCTAGGCTCCATTCCCACCACCACTCCCCAGAGGAGGAGACAGCAAATTTCTCCCAAACGAATTCACTTAAAAGCCAAGTTTCTTACGACCAATTTCACTAATAGCCAGTTAGAATAAAACAAATTCACTGAAAAATTAATTTCATGCAGTCAGATCTGCCCATTATTTAGTAAACGTACAGGTTTACTAAGCCCTCCAGATGCTTGATAAATGTCTAAATACCATTTTTCAAGCATTTTACACTTTAATTTTGTTTCATTTAACTCTTGAATTGTTTGGAGTTTGTTTTGGCTTTGGGTGTAAAGTGAAGGTCAAATTGCCTTCTAGCTTACCGGCAAAGAAGAAAAGCTCCTCATTTACAATTCTAAGTTCTGAGCTCTTAGCCACTTACAACTTTATTTATTCCCCTTCAGGCCAAGTAGAAAGATCAAAGACAATAACTAGGAAGTAGGAAGTGCCCAAATTGTTGCTTCACAAGGGGTGATTGTCCCAATTTCTACGTTTGACTGACTTCCTCTGAAGGACCTCATTTTCTTATTAGTAGCTTGAAAAGGGCTTATTTGCTAGAAACTAAGGCAGAAGTGTTCTCAGACAAATTAGCTTGAAAATCTTCAAATATTAAAAATTAGTATAGTCAGCTCTCCAAATCTGCAGGTTTTGTATTTGTAGATTCAACCAAAGTTTTTCACACACAAAAAAAGTTACTGCTCTGAACTATGCAGTTAGGCCTATTATATTGCAACTGTACTGAACATGTGCTTATTTTTCTTTTTTTTTTTTGTTTTTTGTTTTTTGTTTTTTTTTTTTTTTAGAGAGAGGGACAGTGAGAGAGACAGAGAAAGGGAGAAACAACTTTATTTAGTTTTTCACATGGCCTTCGTTGCTCCAACACTTAGTTGTGTATGTGGTGCTGGGGTTTGAACCCGGGTCCTTGTGCTTGCCAGGCAAGTGCCGAAACCACTGAGCCACCGCTCCAGCCCCCATGTGCTTATTTTTCCCTTATTAGTATTCCCTAAACAATTCAATATAACAACTATTATCTTTGTATTTGCAATTATGTATTATAAGTAATCTACAAATGATTTAAAGTGTACATGAGAATGTGCTTAGGTTATATGCAAATACTAGAATAACAGAAACTCCTGCTTCTCCCTTCCTATGGTTAAACGAGGCCCCCCCTAGCTGGTTCGAGTGAAACGTGTGAGAAGTAGGAAGTCTGATGGTCCATTTTCAGAATATAGTATTTAGACTTAATGAGATGCAATTGTAGCCATTCTGATTAAAGCCCTTCCCTTTGCCCGCCTCAATTTTAAAATGAGCCAAATCCACAGATTGTACCCATGAGCTTCTCCAATCAGAGTGAAGGGCAGTGCTGCTCAGGTTTGAGATATAAGCAGGTGGACTGCCTGTCCAGGTGTGCTTGATAGCAGGTACTGTGGCATGCTTTTCTGTCAGAAGTAAAGTTTGCCTTTCCCTCCCATTGCTGAGCACGTGTTTGAACTTTTTTTTTTTTTACAGCACCTTGATATTTCTAACAATTTTATTTCAAACAACTGCTAAATCTCTCTTTAGAGTAGCAGAACCCAGATAGCCTTTGGAACACCTTTCCTTAGGAACAAGCTACAAGAGGTCCAAGTCCATCGGGAAATTTTAAAGAAGTCACAACAATTGACCAAGACCCAGCCCAGCTGCAGCCTCCCTATATTACCTCTTTCCCACCCTATAAAAGTCCTTCACACCCCTGAGTCCCCCTAAGATAAGAGTTTTTTTGTTAGCTTGTTTTTAACAGAGAGCCAATGTTATCTATTTATTTTTTCATCTGGCTTTTGTATACACTTAGTTGTGTATACAATGTGGGGGCTTAAATCCAGGTCCTTGAGCATGCCAGACATGCACTCTACCACTAAACCACCTCTCCTGTCCTCCAAGAAAGAGTTTCCACTAAACCACCTCTCCTGTCCTCCAAGAAAGAGTTTCAAGGTGAAAAGCCCCTCTATCTTCTCAAAATGGCTAGCTCTTGAATAGAACTGACTTCTTGCTACCATTGATCTTCTCCAGAACACTGGTTTCACCAAACAGGGCAGCCCAGATATCTGATTCTGGTAGCGCCATGGCATTTTCAAATAAGTCACGTGAGCATCTGAGGATTTTGGTACCTGTAGAGGGGGAAGTGGAAGGGCCTGGAACCATCATTCCCCCCTCAGATATTGAGGGAGGGACAGGAAGGCTGTATAAGGAGACTAGACCCTCTGGATCATCCCTTATCCTGAGGAAGTTTCTCTTCCTGCTCCACAACTACCATTATATCACCAGGAAGGAAGGAAGGAAGAAGAAGGAACTATAGCAGGCGAGAGAATTTGGCCTGCCCACCCCTTCTGCCCTCATGGAATGCACAAAGGAAGAATCAGGGATTGGGGAGAGAAAGGAACAAATTTTCTTCATCTGTCACTTAGATCATGACTGAGACCCCTACAACAAAAGATTAACAAAAGAAAATTATGCAAATTTGTTTGATTTTTCTCACATGATATGAGAACTTATAGAAATGAAGTTCCATTACCGAAGTCTTAGGCTGGAGGCTTAACTCTGGGGATCCAACAAATGAAGTCCAGCCACTTTTACCAAACACCAGACAGAAAAGGTAATGGTGAAAAATATGGAAGTTTAAACAGTGTTGCTATACCAGGAAGACAAGAGGCCCCACATCTTTACCCTATCTTTACAGGGCTAGCAATGGCCTTGAAGTTTGAACAAAGGGGAAATGAGGTCAAGAATTAGGGGTTTGCATAGCTAGAGGTTTTCACAACTGCCAAAACAGGTGATCTTGATCAGGTGTGGTCTGACCAACAGTATGCCAGGATTGGTCCAGCAGGGCCTTATCCAGAATTAAAAAAAAAAAAAAATGCTGTTGCCTGGGGACTGATTTCAACTCATTACAGGATGCTTATGGGACCAAACTTCATTTCTGGAATCCAAGGTGACTCTGAGCAAAGGAAATGGATGCAAGATGGAGGTAGAGATGTCAAGTCTATAATCCTGCTTTTAGCCACCTTTAGGACATTTTTGGGAAAAAGTGAAAATTCTAAATCCCTGTTACAGTTCCAAAGAAATAGGGATATCTGACTTTTCTTATGGAGAGTTATTCAAAAGTACAAAGGGTCTATAGTTTTGGTTGATTTTTTTGTTTATTTAATTATTTATTTTGGTGCCAAGTATTGAACTTCATCCCCACCCCACCCCTTTCTATATTTATTTTGAGACAGGGTCTTGCTAAGTTATTAGGGTCTCACTGGGCTGGCTTTGAATTTACCATCCTCCTTCCTCAGTCTCCTGAGCTGCTGGGATTACAGGCATGCTCCACTGCTCCCAGCTTGTTTTTAATTTCAAGAATGCTATGTTAGTGGGTTCATACAGTATGCAACCTTTTAGGGTTTGCTTTTTGCACTCAGTTTATTTCCCTTGAGATCCATCCAGGTCGTTGTATGTGTATCTTCTGTTTTATGTCAAGTAGTATCCCATGTACCACCATTTATTTAACCATTTAATCATTTTAGGTGATCTGAGTTGTTTCTAGTTTGGGCTATTACAAATAAAGATTCTGTAAACATTTGTATACAGATTTTATTTAAATTCTTATTATATTTTTACAACAAATTTCAGGCAGGTGCAATGGCACACACCTGTAATCCCAGCTCTTTAGGAGACTGAGACAGGAGGATGAAACATTCAAGACCAGCATAGGCAACTTAGACTCTGTCGCAAAATAAAAAATAAAAAGGGCTGGGGACATAGCTCAGTGGTAGGGCACTTACCTTGCTAGTGCAAAGCCCTGGGTTCAATTCTCAGTACTAAAAAAAAAAAAAAAAAAAAAAAAGATGAATGTCGCTGAATACTCAAGTTAAACACCTTTTCATTTGCGTACAGGTTACCCAGCAGCTGGGCAGCACTAATGGAATGTCATTACTCCTGCAAGAAATTTTAACTCCTCAGCCTGGATGCTGAAGTTTAAGTCTCCAGCAATGTTTTCCCTCCCACCAGTGCTATGATGGTCAGAATGGCCCTGGAAAGATGTCTACACCCTAATCCCAGAGCCTGTGAATAAGCTACTGTCACTGGACAGTAGAGTGCTCTAGGAGAGGGTCCCAAGGAGTTCCCAGAGGACTCAGCTCAGGACTAGTGGTGTCCTTGACATATCTGACAGAAATGAATTTCAGCACCTGTCAGCAGAGGCACAGAGATCCAGTTAGGAAAGCAAAGAATATTCAAGGGAGAATGCAGGCCCTCTGGAGAGTGAGAGATCCATTTCTGAGTTCCCAAATCTACTTTTAAAGGAAATTTGGTGAGAGGTGGGCATAGGGAGGTGGGCATGGGAAGGTGTGTGGGGACAACATCAGTCTTCTCATTCTCAGAAGCCTCAGGCTGACACTATCTCCATTATCTGATCAGCAGATAATGCTGGAAAGTCTTCTCTTAAAATGACATATCTCCTTACTTAATCTATTTATTGATAGGCTAATTACCAGTGCATAAGGTAATTTTTGTAAGTGGGTGAATTTGTGATAACTCTAAGATTTATAGATTTCCCAGAAAATTGGGAGTGACAGACCTGGACAAGACTGGCTGGGGGAGTGACAGGCCTGGAAAGGTATGCAGAACCTCAAATTATATTTTCTTAAAGCAATTCTCAAATTCATATGGAATAACAGAAGACTCAAAATAGCCAAAACATTACTCAGCAAGAAAGAGGAAGCAAGAGGTATCTCAGTTCCTGACCTGAAATTATACTATGAGGCTATAATAACAAAAACAGTATGGTATTGGTATCAAAACCGATTTGAAGACCAATGAAACCGAATAGAAGATCCTGAGACAAACCCCCATATCTTTAACTATTTGATATTTGATAAAGGGAGCAAAAACATAGAGTGAAAGAAGGATAGCCTGTTCAACAAATGGTGTTGGACAAATTGGACAACCATATGCACACAACTGAAATTGGATCCTTACCTCTCTCCCTGTACTAAAATTAAATCAAAATGATTCAAAGATCTGAATATTATACCAGCAACTTTGCAACTGCCTGAAAAAGAAGTAGGTTCAACATTACATGACATAGGGGTCGGCACAGCCTTCCTTAACATGACTCCCATGGCGCAACCAGTAAAGTCAAGAATAAATGAGCGGGATGCAATTAAACTAAAAAGCTTTTGCACAGCTAAAAATCTAGTCAAGAGTGTCAAGAGAGTACCTACAGAATGGGAGAGAATCTTTGCCTGCTATACCTTGGACAGAGGGCTAATATCCAGAATATACAAAGAACTCAAAACGCTAAACACCAAATCCACAAACAATCCAATCAATAAATGGGCTATGGAACTAAAAGAAATTTCTCAGTGGAGGAAGTCCAAAAAAGACCATAAACATATGAGAAAATGCTCTACATCACTAGCAATCAGAAATGCAAATCAAAACTTCACTGTGGGGTTGGGGATTTAGCTCAGTGGCAGAGTGCTTGCCTAGCACATGCAAGGCCCTGAGTTTGGTCCCCAGCCCTGGCGGGGGGGGGGGGGGGAACTTCACAGAGATTCCACCTCACTCCTGTCAGACTGGCAAAAATGAAGAATACGAACAATGACAGATGCTGGAGGGGCTGTGGGAAAAGAACACTGTTATATTGCTGGTGAGACTGCAAGCTAGTACAGCTACTCTGGAAAGCAATGTAGAGACTCCTCAAAAAACTAGGGCTGGAATGGTCTTATGACCCAACTATCCATCCCACTCCTGAGTATTTTCCCAAAAGAGCTAGAATTGGCATATTATAGAGATACAGCTTCATCAATGTTTTTAGCAGCTCAATTTACTGTAGCTAAATTATGGAACCAACCCAGATGCCCCTCACTTGATGAGTGGTACATATATACAATGGAATTTTACTCGGCTATTAGAGAAAATGATATTATGGAATTTGCAACCAAATAGATGGAGATGGGAAAATGTTTTCTCTCATTTGTGGAAGCTAGAATACAACCGGAAACAGTATGATAGATGGCTAAGCTAATAATAACCTCAACATGTATGAATTTTCACACGAACAGGGGGAACCTTGCCTATGATGCTGGGGTATGAAGGGAGGGTGGTGGTGTGGGGGGGTTGAATTGGAAGGATATCAAGGAGGCTGGAGGGAAGGAGTATGGGGAAATCAACTCAGTGAAGAACCTTTGACTTACACGAGTAGTCCAATTAACACAGGGGTTAAGTAGGGGGAAACATGGAACCATAGGGAACCCAAGTGGGGAAACCATGGAATGGCATCAGCCTTGGCTTGCTCTGTCATTATA
This sequence comes from Aplodontia rufa, assembly GCA_004027875.1. Lineage (NCBI taxonomy): Eukaryota > Metazoa > Chordata > Mammalia > Rodentia > Aplodontiidae > Aplodontia > Aplodontia rufa. The sequence goes on from PVKS010008184.1 coordinate 48,927, forward strand.
CATTTGTTCTTGATTGTATGACAATGATTCCCTCCTAATTGTAAGACTATCTTTAATGAATAAAAAATAAATAAAATGAAAAAAATTAAATTTTCTTGCCCTCCTTTTATGTCTCCTTTCTACCTTTTTTTTCCCTTCTTCTTCTTCTGTCCTACCTCATTAACATCCATGGCAAGTGGGACTTTGCAAATGTAACTTGAGCTGTGGATCTTGAAATAGACAGCTTAACATGGATTATCAGGTGATCCAAAACTAATTACATGAACCCTTAAAAGCAAAAAATATTTAAAAAATTTTTCCAGCATAAAGCAGAAAGGATGAGGCATAATGCAAGGCGAGAGATACAAAGCGTAAGAAGGACTTGACCTGCCATTGCTGGCAGTGAAGATGGTGAGCACGACAAACCAGAGAAGGCAGGTAGCTCCTAGAAGCTGGAAATGACCTTCAGTTCACCTCAATCACATAAAGGCATGGAAATGAATCCTGCCAACAATCGGAATGAGCCAAAAGCAGCTTCTCTCCCAGAGCCTCCAGGCAGATGCCCAGGCCAGCCAACATCTTGATTTCAGCTTTAAGATAGCCAGAGCAGAAAATCAGTGGTGCTCACCCACCCAAAGTTCTATCCTTAAGAACTGTGAGCTAATAAATTTGTTTTTTATTTGTTTGACATAGTCTTACATATTGGAGGGAATTATTGTTACATACTCATTCATACATGGGTATTGACATAGTGAGATAGTAAGTTAAGGCCGACCAAGTCCAGGATCTACCCCCCTTCATCCATTCCCTGAACTCATGACTCCTCTGTAATCCCCCCATATTATGAATAAATCTGTTTTAAGTCTCTAAGTTTGTGGTTGTTTATTAATGGCAATAATAGAAAATAACCTAAGTGCCTATGAATGGGGAGAATACTGAAGTCAGGCAGATGTGTTCAGTCCTCTTCGTCACTTATGAACTTTTCAACCTCTCTTAGCTTTTTTTATCATAATTGTTGAAAAGGACTGTAAATTTTTGTGTCATTTAGCTCACAGAGACTCTAGGGTAATTCAATGTGAGAACATATAAAATGCCTCTTGTACAATAAACCAACCAGAAAAAAAACCATGTGCTACCCTCTGCCACTCACCTGCTGCCCAGTCTCCAAGACGCAGCATGAATGTCACCTTTCCTACACAGCTTTTGTTAAATACCAAATACATTCTTGCAGTGTGTCATCTTTATCTCTCGAAGTCTGCATAAGATTAGAGCTCAATTACCTTCTTTCTGTGGATGCTCAGGAAATAATAGAAAGGAACTCTTAGTCATTGCCTCTCAGGACCAAAAACTATATTAGGATTGGGAAATATTTAAGGGGAAAATTACTTTTCCCCAAAAATGCATATGTTGAAACCCTAATCTTCAGTACCACAAAATGTGACTGTATTTGAAGATAAGGTTTTGGTGAAATGGTGAGACTGTGAGGATGGGCCCCAATACAATCTGACCGATATAAGGAAATTTGGAAACATACGGAGATAAGAATGTTTACGGGGAGGAAAGACCACGTGAGGACATAGCAAGAAGATGACCATCTGAAATCTAAGGAGAGAAGCATCAAGAGAAACCAAACCAGCCAAAACCTTGATCTTGGATTTCCATCATCCAAAACTGTAAAAAAATTAATTTCTGTTGCTTAAGCCATTTCTGTGATATTTCATTATACCAACCCAATTAGGCTAAGACTGGGGGGGGATGTAATTATGGATTAGGCATCATATAATGGATACTTTCTCGATAATTCATGAAGTGTATCTGGCTTTGTGTAGAATTGATTTTACACTTAATTTATATTTTGGCCAGTGTGGTGGTGCATACCCATAATCTTAGCAACTTGGGAGCCTGAGGCAGGAGGATGGTAAGTTCAAAATCAGTCTCAGCAACTTAGTGAGACCCTGCCTCAAACTAAAAAAATAAAAACAAAACCCATAATAATTTTATTTGAACACTCTATATGTATTTTATGAAAATGGCTCTTCAAGGACTACACTGAAGATTTTAAGGTATGTTTCAGGATAAAATATTAATCTACATATCCAAGGGGGTTTGAATTTGTATCTCTTCACAGAAGAATTCCAAACTACAAGAGAGAACTAAGTACAAGTTGAAACAGCCCACAATTCTTTCAGACATCTCTTTCCATCAGAACCAGATCCTTGATCACTTAGTAATTGCCTGTGACTGGAAGTATCTTAGAGGAAGCTGCAGATGCTCCTGTTTAAAAGTCCTTATTACTCCAATAATGGCAGTTGTTGAATAACCATCCTGCACCTCTTCAGACTATAAATGAAGACCTCCCTCTGACTTGCGCTCTAACATGTTTACAGTCATGAAAATGATATCATGCATCCTAATAGCACATGCTGCCAACAGGCAGATGTTTATCATAAGTTGTTCATAGCTGATATATTTTTTCTACCACTGTGAATTGACAGCAGTATCTAAAGGTGAGAGGGAGAATGAAAAAGAGAAAGAGGGAGAAGAGGCTTCTTTTTGGGCCATTGTAACCAGGCCTCCACTGCTGTAGTTTCATGTTGTCACAGGATGCAAAGGGAGGCAGCCACATTGTGATACGAATAGCCTTGCAGATAATCTATTAGTAGTGTCCTCTCCTCTGCAACGCCCCCCCACCTCATCACTAGTATAAAAGAATTTGCCTGAAATAATTTATTAATTACTCTTAAATCATGATGATTAATTTATTCACATATTATTTACTTCCTTGAAGGAATTGCAAGCTCGTAAAGACAGGAATTGTGATCTCTTGTTTACTGTTGAATTTCAGCAATAAGCACAGTGTCTGGTACATAGAAGACAGTGACAAATATTTGTTTAATGAATGAAATCCAGTTCACAAGAAAAATCCCACCAGATCCTTGGGAAGAAAGAAATGCCTTCATAAATCTCCATCAGGCCCATTTATTTCTGTGGGTCCTGCTTGAATTCTTCCTGGACTCTAAATTTTTGAGCACTTCTAAATATGCATGATTTGAGCAATATCTAATCCAGCCTCTTTTTGGCTCTCATGGGGCTATATCTGACCCCAATCAATAATCTCTTCCCCTTTCCTTCCTTCATTCACACCCATCTAGCTGTCTGTGAAGCCCTTGTCTTCTGTATCTTTTTAGATTCTCTTACCCCATATGTCACAGACCTTTCTTCTTCCATGAAGCTTGACCCCATTGCATTTCATACTAATCATTCACTTCTTTAAATTCCCATTTCATTTAATGAATAATTCCCCATTGGTTAATTTATGCCATACCTTCCCACCCCCACCTGGCAATATGTCCTTACAGCTTATTAGATACATCTTAAAAGCTCCTAACACATTCTTTTTGATGCATAACAGAAACTCAATCTTGTTTATTAACTGCTTTGTCTAAAGTGAGAGGCAAATGTTCGCTCATTGCTTACATCTCTGCACACCTTCCCTCTCACCTCTCCCCAAAAGGCAAAGATGTCAAATTAATTGGTCCTATTGCAGAACGTTGAATGGGCCACATTTACCTTTGAGAAGATGACTGTCAAAAACAAATCATTCTTCTATTCAAGCACATTGAGAAACTACTGAATAATCCAAACATTATGTTAGGCCCTGGGGAGAAACCAATAAGTAGACTCTGGAGCTTCCATTATAGAAGAAGGAGACAATAAATGAATCAACAAACAAATGAATTTATTTTAGCTACTCTTGGGAACCAGAGGCCATTTCTTTCTTTTTTTGCATGGCTACCTAAGCTGGACGATCATCTCCCGGGTCTTATATAGCTATCCAGAAGTAAAGACTACAGGGTTGTAATTGCTAAGGTAGTGAGTAAGTAAAAGCCATACTCCTTTCTAGAAGCATGGATAAAAATGAAGTGTCACTTTGATTGAACCAAAAGAACGTGCTCCTAGAGTCCAGGTTTTTGACTAAACGGTTTATGTTTTCCATTTTCGCGCTGTACATGGTATACCCTAGGTAGAGTTGGAAAATATCTGTTGGTCCAGCAACTTTCTCTTGAGGTTTGTTTTAATAGTGTCTCAGTCTTTGAGCTCATGACCTCGGGAGCTTCTGGTAATAAACTGGCTTTTCTTTTTCTTTTTCTTTTTTATCGGAACCTTTAAAATTACCTGAATTATTTGTACTGTACAGCTTAAAAATTAAAAAAAAAAACAACAAACTTCCATTGATTGAAATTATTTACATGGGTGGGTAGAAGGGGCAGGTACCATACTTGGATGAGATTTAAAAATTTTTTTAAAGAAAACATACTATTTCTTATTGAATGTTGCTCTGTGTATGAATAGCCCTCTTGAGAACCTCATAGGAGGATGCATGTAGCTAACTATCATCTAAAAATACTTAGTTCATAACTCCATCTCCTCATAGGGCTAATATTATTTTAGTTTAAAATTACAGATTTTCTTTTTTTTTTTGCAGTACTGGGGGTTGAACACAGTAACACTGTACCACTGAACTACATCCCTGGTCCCTTTCATTTTTTCTTTTGAGACAGAGTCTTACTAAGTTGCCAAGGCTAGCCTAGAATTTATAATCCTCCTGTCTCAGCCTCCCTCCAGGCTGGGATTACAGGCATGTGTCACCTCACACAGTTGCACTATTTTTATTAGCATCTGTCATGGCTAAAAGCCTCAGAAAGCAAAAGTCTGAAATGGGGCCTGTAGTGAAAGTATTTGCAAAATAACTTTAAAACAACTTTACAATTTTTTTTTTTTTTAGAGAGGACAGTAAGAGAGAGAGAATCAATTTTATCTAGTTTTTCATGTGACTTTTGTTGCTCCAACACTTCGCTGTGTACATGTTACTAGGGTCTGAATTCACGTCCTCATGCATGTCAGGCAAGCACCATAACTGCTGAGCCACCCCTCCAGCCCCAACTTTATGATTTTTAAAATAATCTCACCATTAATCCAGGTGACAGAAAATAGACACAATTTGAGACAACCTACTAACCCTTTGTACAAACATCAACCATTACTTTACTAACACATTAGATTAAGAACACAAATATTGGGGCTGGACTGGTGGCTCAGCAGTTGGAGGAACTGCCTGGCATGCGTGAAGTCCCAGGTTCAAATCCCAGCACCACATACACAACTAAGTGTCGGAGAAACAAAAAACAGATGAAAAAATAATAAATAAAATTAATTCTCTCTCTTAAAAAATAATAAAAGGATCCAGGTGCAGTGGTAAATACCTATAATAATAACTACTTAGGAGACTGAGGTAGGAGGCTCACAAGTTCAAGGCCAGCTTGGGCAATTTAGAGAGATGCTGTCTCAAAATAAAAAACAAAAAAAGACTGAGGTTGTGGTTTAGTGGTAGAATGCCCCTGGATTCACCCCACTTCCTCCCAGAAAAGTTAAAAATGTCTAACCAAGCATACACAATCATTCCTTGGTTACGAAAGATCATTAGGTGTTGGGAGGCATTTGCATGACTCCTATACGGGTAGGTGACTAAATAGTACAGATTTGTAGATGTACACCTATATCAATATGTTAAAATAGTCATTCCAAGCAAAAAAAAAAAAACCTTATTCAAAAAAATTGAAATTCTCTTTCTTTATCTTACCTCAGGTTCAAGGGACTAAGGCCACATTTGAATCAAAATACCAGATTTAATGGCCACAATTAGCTAGAAAAACAAAACAAGCAGAAAGGCAAGGGTCCTCCTCTTCCCCCAAGAAAACCAACCAATATTGAAGTCTTCCCCAACAGTGCTCCAACGGCAGGAAGATTCCTCCTGATCTTTTTTTCTTACCAGAAGTTTGTATAGCAACTCTACCTTGTATCTCAAGAAACTACAGATTTTTCTGTTTAAAATCCTGAGCAAACTAGATTTGGCAGGAATCCTTAGAGGAGTAAAGCTGTCTTTCTTATTGGTTTAGCTTATCGGGTTCCCCTGGGCAGAGCAGGACTTTTCTTATGGCCTGGAGGCTGATCCTCCAATGTAATACCCAGAGACTCAATAAAGATTTAGGGGCTCTCTGCAAGGCAATCTTTAGAGCTTAGCACCAACCCAGACTGAATCTGAATTACCTCAGATGACCTGGATGTTTCTCTTTTTTTTGTCACTAGTCACTGGTGCAAGTGTTTAATATCTTGTATTTCTCCGGAATTGTGGCATCCCCACCCCCAGCATTTAAATTGTTGAGGAATTAATTCAACAGTGTCAGTGTTTAAGACATAGACCCATGAGTATTATTTCTTCCACATAGTCACGCTAACTGAAGTGCTTCCTTCTGCACCCAACTTCATTTTTTAGAGAAAATATCTTGAGATCTTGTGTGATTTTCAGACTAAAGCCTCATTCAGTGGAAAGAGAAAAAAGAATTAAGAGCTTCTGTGTGTTTTTGGTCTGAGTATTTACAACTCAGCTGAGTAGCTTGAAGGAATAGGTATAGAATAGAAAGCAAAGCAATGCTTGCCCCTATTTTTTGTTGACATCTCAAAGCTCGATGGGAGGAAACAGCATTGCCCTGACACTCTCAACCACAAATAACTTCTCTAAAAGCCAGCCCTGCCTAGCAGGTGATACGCAATGTTGTTTTTCATGTAATTTATGTGGAAGGATGATTATGCAATGGCCATCAACCTGGTTTCACAGTAATTCATCACAACTGAGTATTTGTTGGTGATAGTGTGCCATTGGAGACATAGGGAAATTCTATTTCAATATGGAAGAAGAATTTATAAGAGTTCACCCCCAATTTTGATGAAGTACAGGTCTAAATGCATAACAGAAATGCAGGCCACAATTTTTTAAAGCTACCGCAGGGGAAAAACAAAACAAACATAATAGCAACTATAAAAAAATTCCTTACCATTTATGCTATAAATATTATCTTCTGCTTGTATAAGCACTTTGCACTTTGCCATTATTAACAGATTCTCTTCCTTTCCTTCCTTTATCACCCACAACACCTTGCAGTAAGAAAAGTTATGATTATTTTTACTTTCCACATGGTGCAAGCATGGTTTAGAGACTGAAGGTCATGCAGCTGATGAACAGCAAGATTTGGAACCTTGGGTGGTATTTTCCCCCTCTATTAATAATGTAGGATAATTCACATACAATGCCAAGGTCTGTGCACTGCTTTTTCAGCATTTGTTATAGGTAGTGTAACCCATATGCATTCTGTAATCCAGTCATCTCATGTCCTGTGATGAACAGCACTTAAAAGCACAGCCCCAGTCAGAGATTCAATCTGTAAATGTGATCTAGACTTTTTATTTAATTGGCTTATGTGGTGCTCAAAAATGTAATCCTGGCTACATGTATCACCATGCTTTAACCAGAATGTTTTTTTCCCATATTGCTAAAATAGTTGTACACATCCACACTCCTGCTGTGATGCAAATTTTTAACAGGAACAAAAATATAATCTCTGACCAGAATGAAGATGGCAGTTATTAAATATTTGTTGTATTCTGTTAAGAGTAGGGTCCTAATGGTACTACACTCTTCTCTTGTCATCATCCATATTAGACAAAGTATTTTACAACTATTCTGTGCATTTGAACAATCCACAGGGGAAGATGAATTGATTTGTAGTGCTCTTAAAAGGATGGTAATTGATGGAATTGGGGATAAGCTAAGCTTATCTGTAATCCCCAGTTTACAGAGCAGAGACCTACTTCCCTGGATAGTAATTCTAGTTTTCTGGTATTGTGTGTTTCCTCTCACCAGATAGAGAACATGTTACCATTTGCATTTCATTTTAACTTAGAACACTGGTTTTCAATTTTCTCCTACTTCATTGTAGGATTTACGTGATTTTGGTATTGCTGTTTCATACTAATTCTAACCATTAGGGATGAAATCTATAGATACAAATATATCCTTGATAACAAGATTTCTTGGATCTATCTTGAATATTCCAGAGTCCACAGCTATAGATCATGGGATGCCTAAAGAAGGAGAAGGAAGTTTATTGAATACATCTGGCTTTGTGGATAGCTGATTTCTCCTATTTTGATAGTGATTTCATTTTTCTAGTGGTAGGTTGGAGAGGACTGTGGCAGGGAGGACAGTTGATGGAGAAAAAAGCTTTTTTTTTTTTAAGGGAGAGGGACACTGAGAGAGACAGAGAAAGAGAGAAATAACTTTATTGAGTTTTTCACATGGACTTAGTTGCTCTAACACTTAGTTGTGTACGTGGTGCTGGGGTTTGAACCCGGGTCATCGTGCTTGCCAGGCAAGCGCCGAAACCGCTGAACCACCACTCCAGCCCGAGAAAAAAGCTATAATTTTAGAAAACATTTTCAAAATATATTCCTTTGAACTGGTAATGCAGCTTTACACTGCTGCTCCTACAATGCTAGTGGACATCAGAAAGTCAGTCAGTGTTTCTAGGCATTCACAAGCCCAGAACCCTACAAAGGCTACAGCAAATAAAGGAGGTTCCAGGAGTGGAAAGCCTTGGAAACCCAATTCTATTTTCCTGATAGTGTAATGGTGGAGAGAAAAAATAGGAATTACAGAGGAAAATAAAAATTGGGGGAAAATGCAGAAAGATTCAGTGCCATTTGAAATCAGATCAGAACCAAAGCCACTGCACTATAGTTCTCAATCTGTAAATTGATCCATGAAGCAATCAAAACTCAACTTCCTTCTTCCTCTATTAATATTCAGAATCATAGCTAATATACTTTCAGCAGCTACTGTATGCCCCAAAGTATGTCACATGACTCATATCTGCCTCCATTACCCTCATTTTACCAAAGAGGAGAGTGACATCAGTTTATAGAGCTATACTTCTAGCAATTTGGACAGACTGTTAGGAATTCTATATCACCTGGATTCTGCAGGCTGTATCATCATCCACTAGATGTCTGCCATGGCAAAGATACTTCTGTACCATGGGGCTGCCCTAATTTTCCCTAAATACTAAGGCAATTTCCCAGTCTTTAACACTTTTCAGGGACTTAGATGCAAACTAAGTGTAACAGAAAAAGGTTGAACCTAGGACCAAAACCTTCTTTTACAGCAGTCGCATTAGTACTCATGCGAACCTGAGCCAATCATATGGTCTGTTGGAAACTCAGAAATAAGGTGGGGATAATATTCTCTTTCAACCTAATGTGATTGTTGAAAAGAACAGATGAGAGAATACTGAACAATTTGCAAAAACTGTGAAGTGCTGCTAAATGCACTAGTGTGAGAATCACAGTGTTTTTGAGGCCTGTGACCTTTTAGATAATCTTCCCCATCCTGCTGCTGGGTGGGCAGTTTCTAGGTATTTCAAGGTCAAAACATAGAATCAGAAAGCAGCTTCAGAACACTAATGTACCCAACTTACTTATATATTCCTTCTTTTCTTTAATCTCTCCCTAATCAAAATTGGTTGAAAATATTAATGCTCTATTTGATTGTGACTTTGTGCTTCTCAGTCTCTTTAATTTCCTTATCTGCCAAATAAATGTAATAGTCTAGACCTGAATTGTCAACACGGCACTAGCCATGTGTGCCACTTAACTGAAATTGAATTAAAATTTTCATTCCTTGGTCACACCACACACATTTCAAGTGTTTACGTGAGGCCAGTGGCTACCAAGAGTATGTTTATCTCAAGAAGTTGTATTGTACAGTACTGGGATAGATCATTTGAAAAGACCAGTCAGCACTAACTCCTGTTGAATTGTTTAACCAAATTAGTTATTTCTCACATGTTTTGAGCTAGGTCTTCTGCACTAGTATGTGAATATGCATGTACACTATGTCAGAGAAAGTATAGGTTTAGTGAACAAGGTATATAGCAACCTTGGTGCATTACCCATGTTGAGTATTTTTAAAACCTCTAATTAAAACATTTCCCAGGGCAACATATTTATAATAAAATTTTTAAAGAGGGAGTCTTTAATATGTTCAGGAAGAGGATCCCTATTTATACCAACTTTTTCTCACTTTCTTTTGAACCTGGAAAGTTATTCTCACCTATGCTCCCCCACCTCTGTGTATGTGTATGTGTATGTGTGTGTGTGTGTGTGTGTGTGTGTGTTGCCAGGAGTAGAACCCAGGGCCTTGCAAATGCTAGGCAAGCACACTTTTACCTATCTTTGTTATTCATGGAACCTTATTCCATTTTAGACAAATAGATAAAGTGGACAAGTCTGCCAAATAACCTTGCTATCTAAAACCTTCATCAATTCTCTGAGAAGCAGCTGCTTCATCCTTGGAGGTATCCGGCATTTCAAATGGTTATGTTAAAGAAAAAGAAAAAGTACATTAGTTTTTGTTCCTTTTTTAAAAATGCAGACACATCAGTCATTCTTAAACTTAAAATAAGCACAAAACTCTAGTACTGCAAGACAAAAAGTCAAAGTTTAAAATTTTCAAGACAGATATACCAGATTTTATTTTTTCCTGACAATCTAACAGTAATTGAAAATATCTAATTCCTTTTTCCCCTGTTCCCCAGCTATTTCTCTTTCTTCCTCTTCCTCCTCCTTTATCCTTCCCCTTTCCTATTTTCTCCTTTTTGTTTTAAAGAGAGGTAGACAGTGAGAGAGCATTTTATTTAATTTTTCATGTTGCTTTCGTTGCTCTGACACATCATTGTGTACATGGTGTTGGCATTGGAACATGCGTCCTTGCACATACCAGGCAAGCACCATAACTACTAAGCTACTGCTCCAGTCCCTCTCTTCTCTCTTTCTCAATTTATTATTTATTATTTTTCTTTTCCTTTTCCTTTTTATTGGTGCATTATAATTACACATGATAGTGGAATTTGTTGTTAGATATTCACACATGCACACAATATAACAATATGATTTGGTCAATATCATTCTCCGCTACTTCCTCTTTCCCTCCCCTCTTCCATCCCCCTGGTCGCTTTCTTCTACTCCACTGGTCCTCCCTCTACACTCATAAGATCACTGCCACCTTCCCCACACCCTTTGTCCTCTCTACATTCCACATATAAGAGAAAACATATTACCCTTGACTTTCTGAGTCTGGCTTACTTCACTTTGCATTCTGTTCTCCAGTTGCAACCATTAACCAAATAAAACTCCATGGCTATATATATGAAATTTTTTTATCCATTCACTCATAGACAGATACCTAGGCTGGTTCCATAATTTGGCAACTGTGAAGTGTACTACTATAAACATGAGTATGCATGTATTGCTATAGTATGATGACTTTAATTCTTCAGGAGAAATACCAAGGAGTGATATGGCTGGTCATACGGTGGTTCCATGCTCATCTTTTGAGGAACCTCCATACTGATTTCTGTAGGGTTGCACTAACTTACAATCCCACCAATGGTATAAAATTTTTCTTTTTTTCCCCCATGATGTCTCCAGCATTTATGGTTATTTGTATTCTTGATGGCTGCCATTCTAACTAGAGTGAGATGCAATCTCAATAAAGTTTTGATTTGCATTTCCCTAACCGCTAAAGATATTGAGCATTTTTTTTCATATACATGTTGGGCATCTGTATTTCTTCTGAGAAATCCAGTTAGTTAGTTTGCCCTTTCATTGATTGGGTTATTTGTTACTGTTTGGTGTTGGGTTTTCTGAATTCTCTATATATTATGGATATTAATTCTAAGTCAGAAGAGCAGTTAGCAAAGATTTTCTCCCATCCTGTTGGGTCTCTCTTCATGCTCTCATTTGTCCCTTTGCTGTGCTGAATGTTTTTAATTTGATACCGTCCCATTTATTCATTCTTGGCTTTATTTCCAGAGTCTTATTGAAGAAGTCATTGCCTAAACCTGTTAAGTTGGAGGATTGACCCTACGTTTCCTTCTAGCCATTCCAAAGCTTCTGGTCTAATTCCTTGTGAGTACGCTGAGAGAGTGGGATCTAGTGTCATTCTTCTACATACGTATATCCAGTTTTACCAGCACTATTTGTTAAAAAGGCTGTCCTTTCTCTAAGCTAGGTGTTTGGCACCTTTGTAAAGGACCAAATGACTGTATGTGTGTGGATTTGTCTTCTGTTCTTTCCGTTGGTCTATGTGTCTGTTTTTATGCCAGTGCTATGCAGTTTTTATTAATATAGCTTTGTTGTTAGCTTCAAGTCAGGTATTATGACACCTCCAGAACCTCCAGAACTCCTTTTCTTTCCTTTCTTCTTCTTCTTTTTTTTTTTTTTTTTTGGCTTAGAGTTGCTTTGACTATTCTGGACCTTTTACGATTCTAAATGAATTGTGCGACTGTTTTTTTCTAGTTCTGTAAACAACATAATTGGTATTTTGATGAGGATTGCATTGGAATTGTACATTGCCTTTAGTAATATGGCCATTTTAACAATATTAATTCTGTATGTCCGTGAACGTGGGAGGTCTTCCCTTCTTCTAGTGTCTTCTTAAATTTCTTTCTTTCTTTCTTTCTTTTTAACAACTTTATTTAGTTTTTCACATGGCCTTCATTGCTCCAACACTTAGCTGCGTACGTGGTGCTGGGGTTTGAACCCGGGTCCTTGTGCTTGCCAGGCAAGCACCGAAACCACTGAGCCACCGCTCCAGTCCCTTCTTAAATTTCTTTCATCTGTGTTCTACAATTTTGATGTAGAGGTCTTTTACAACCTTAGATTTTTTTCTAGGCTTTTTGTTTTGAGGCTATTGAGAATTGTCTTTTTATTTTTTAATCTCAAAGTGGATTAGATGTATTTTTGTATTCTTCCTGAGTTCTACACTTTCAATAATTATTACAGACATTATGAAAAAATTTAAAAACTAGAGGAAGTTAAGGGAAGGAGCATCTATAATCCTGCTACTCTTTCACAATGGTTTTTATTACTTTGGTTTATTTTCTTTTAAATCTTTTTACATAAATGCTTATTTTCTTTTTATTATATACATATCATTAAAATATGCCTGCAGCTATATACTGTTTTTGAAAAACTGCATTTCTATACACTTTAACATTTACCAATATTGTTGCTTTAAAAAGAAAAATTGTTATTAATTATCTATTTATTTTACTTGTTCCTTCTAAAACTAGACATGATGACATGGTGGGTAATGGAGGAAACAAGAAGCACTATTCTCCTTTAAAATGGCATTTAGCCAGACAAACTTGGTCATATCCAGAGATGCCAAGTCACTAAATGAGGTTTCCATGAAGACGGAGAAGAAATTTTCTGCACATAGGAAAGTCCAATAGAAGTTAGGAGTGGTCAAAACTCCCTACCCACCTCTAAGAAAACACAAGTGGTCAGAGACTATAAATATTTATTCTGATTCCCAGTGGATTAATCCAAAATCCACAATTTCCTAAAACTACACCTCTCAATTTTAAAAGTCTTTAAAATTTTCAGTGGTCATGATTTACACTCACCCTCAAAGACTTACATAATTAGGGTTTGTGGGGTTACAGAGAACAGACCTCATTTCTGGTTAGCCTGAGGAAAAAGGGGAGTGGAGGATGGAGAGTTATTGAAATGATACTGGAGTAGCCCATGTAACTCCAAGATGAGTTAAAGTCCATGATCCTCCTCTTTTGAAAGTTGCCATCAATGTGACTCAGCTCCAAAAACTCCCAGACTCTGTGCCTCTTGGGTCCAAATTTCAAATTCCAAGTTAAGAAATTGAAAAAGTTCAGTTGGATCAAGCATTAAGCTTGTACCAACCAGCTTGGGCTAGGTCATGTCACATGGAACAGCCATGGATGCCAAATGCTTCTCAGTGCAATCTGGACAGGGACCCCCAAGCCATCAATTACCATCTAGCCTCAGGAAAGAGTTCCACCTTGACCTGGGCAACCAATTTTATGCTGAGTTCTTTTTCCTATACCATTTTATTCGGCTGAATATAAATATCATGGGTATGGGGTTGAGTCCTGCTTTAAGAGTAGAAAGCCTATTTTGAGGCCAAATGCTATTCATGAAGAAATTAATATAAGCACTTCAGAGTTACAGATGGAGGCGTTCCTCATGACCCTCAAATTCAAATGTCAGCTAGAGTCACAATTGGCCAGAACAACCATGCTTTTCCCAAAGGCCACTATAGTGAAAGTACCAACAGCTGCTAGTCACTGCTCAGCAATCTGACCGTGTAATGCTTTCAGCTATATTCTTATGGTACAAAGTTTAAGGACAGGGAAGCCTGCCTGGTAGCACAAATTCAAGTGCAGTCTCACCAATGAAGTCTTCCCTCAGCCTCCAGCTGAAAGTACACCCTTTCTTAAAACTTTGCAGGAGCGTTTGTTCTGTGGGGTATGACATTACAGTAGTTTGTGAATCAAAATGCTCCCCCTCATTATCATTAATCCAAATGACATTGTGTTAGTTTTTCCATTGCTGTGACAAAATACATGAGATAATAAACTTACAAAGAGGAAAGATTCATTTTGGCTAATGGTTTTATTCCATGGTCCATTGGCTTTATTGCTTTTGTGTCTGTAGCAAGGCAGATAAACATGGTAGGAACACACAATGGAAGAGCTGCTCACTCATGGTAGCTAGGAAGCAAAAAGAGGTGTAAATGCCAACATCCCCCTCAAGGGCACATCTGCAATGGCCTAACTTCCTTTTGCTAGGCCCCACCTCTTCAACCATTCCACCACCTCCCAAAAGTCCCATGGGGTGGATCAAGCCTTTAACATGTTGACCTTTGAGGGAGACTCTAGATTCAAACTATAGCATATATGTGTTACCCATATATTTTCTACTACTTTCAAATATATGTCATTGTTTTGATTAAGAAAAGCATTCTTGGGTTGGGGATTTAGTTCAGTGGCAGAGCGCTTGCCTAACATGTGCAAGGCCCCAAGTTTGGTCCTCAGCCCTGAAAAAAAAAAAAAAAAAAAGAGAAAGAAAGAAAGAAAGAAAGAAAGAAAGAAAGAAAGAGAGAGAGAGAAAGAAAGAAAGAAAGAAAGAGTAGAAAGAAAGAAAGAAAGAAAAACATTCTTGGGCTGGAACGGTGGCTTGGTGGTTATGGTGCTTGCCTGGCATGCCTGAGTATGTGAGTTCAAACCCCAAACCACATACACAATGAGGTCTCAGAGCAACGAAGGCCACATGAAAAACTAAATAAAAATTGTTTCTCTCTCTCTCTCTCACTCTCTCACTGTCCCTCTCTCTTAAAAAAAAAAAAGAAAGAAAGAAAGGAAAGAAAAAGAAAAGCATTCTTGGCTTCAAAACAGCTTTATATAAGTATTTGCTCAGTTAAAAAAATAATTCAAGGGGATGGAGTGGTTGCTCAGTGGTTACAGTGCCTGCCTGGGATGTGCAAGGGCTCAAACCATAGCACCATGTACACAATGAAGTGTCAGAGCAATGAAAGCCACATGAAAAACTAAATAAAATTGATTCTCTCTCTCTCTCCCATTAAAAAAAAAAGAAGAAAAAAATAATTCAAGTAACTATTTCATGTGGGGATCTCCCTTATGAGATCGTTCAACATGTTATGTGAAAGGTAACACTAGAGAATTTCATCAAATGTCATATTGCCAGCAGGAGAAAAGGAACTGAGGACACAAAAAGGGATGTGTCAGACATGATTTTCTTATTGGGCTATGGCTTTATAAGGGTAATTTAAGCTAACTCTAGAACCATTCCTCATATTAATTGAAATTAGAGATATAAAAATTATGTCACATAAAACTATGTTCATACTAATGGCTTATTAAATAAATATATGCATTTGCATAGGTAGTTTAACTTTATTATAATTAATTAGTACGCTAGTAATTTAATAAAGCTGAACTCAATAAAGTTAATGCAATAGGACAATAAATGCAACTCATGATCAAAAACATTGGAACATACTTTAATCTGTACTATTCCTGTGAAAAATATGCCTTGTAAGTGATCATTGCCATTTATGTACATATTTTTCTTCTTTTGATTCCTTATTGCCTGACTTGTCCCTCTCTGTTTTGCCCATAGGAAGTGCTTGATAAATATTTGCTTCTGAAAGTTTATAGCTCCCTGGGGCAAAATGAAGCAGCCGGGCAGAGCCTTTGCAGGATCTCATGGTCTGGCTGGTTCTTGCTCCCCACTCTGCCTGGCGCTGGTTGAGGGTTAGCCAATCTGGGAAGCTCTGCTCTGGGCCACACCCTTTTCCCCATTCCTGGCTCCTTCTTCCCACCCTACCCACTGTGAAAGCTGGCTCCTTCCTCCCCCTCACAAGAACTTAATTTCCAGGCTAAGACTAATAAAACAGTTTCTCTGAATCCAGTTGTGGGAAACACTGAAATGAATCTGTATTTATAAAAATGTAATACACAAGGAAAGAAAAAAAAACTAACAACACAAGAACTTTTGCTGACTACTTCACTTCAGCTCTAACCAGACATAAAGGAGATTATTAAATGTCCAATGAACTAGTGGTTAAAATTGGCTTAGAGCATGTTTACTTCAAAGGTGGATTTCAGTCTGGCCTTCCTTCTAGCTAAATTTTTGGTTTCCCATATGGTGGGTGATGCTAATCTGAAATTTGATTTTGCTAAGTCCCTTTACTCTCTAGCATATACCTTAAAGGGTAGGTTCTAATTTTGCCTAAATGACCCAAATGCTGAACCATAAACCTGGTACAGTTGTAAAGCCATTTTTGTTTTTTTCAGACAAATAACCATCCAATGCAATGCTTGTTGTCATTATCTGGAGTCAGCGTGGCAGAACAAAGAGGCTGAGGCACAGGTGGGAGCGTTGCCAGCTGAAATACCGGCACCTAGACTGTGCTGTTTAGCAGCACACAGTGTTCTCAGTGGGTGTCACAATTACATTTCAGGAACCACTCAAGGCTCCAACAGCAGCAGGACCATCTTGTTTCCTGAATTCTAACTCACAGCCTTACAGTATTGCTAAAGTCTCGTTTCCTCTTGTGCTTTAGAAGAGAAATGATAGCCTAGTGTCATTGTGGCGATTACCTGGCAAAAATGGAATTACTATACGGACTGGTAAAGCTGTACTTCTCATTCCGGAAAACAATGACATCAGTCCCTTTTGTACTTCCCTCCTTAGATGACTGCATTATCTTCAAACTCAATAGAGAGATAGATATGAGAGACAGAGAGGGAGAGAACATCTCCCTCTCCATCTCTATCTCTGTCTTCCCCTTCTTCCCAATGCAATTCGCATCCACAGCCCTGCAGGCTCCTTGGACCTCAACAATCTAAGTGAATAGCAAGTGATCCTAGCAACCTCACTCAGAGTTAGCCAGGTGTAATTGTATGCAGCATCATACACGCATCACCCACCCAAGGAAAAACAGAACAAATTAAGGAAACTTCAGAGGGAAATTAAAGGATCTTTTGTTTGCTTGTTTTTTGTTCTTTGCTTTTTATTCCCCAGGCCTGTGAATAATGTCTTTAAATCAAGTTTTTTTTTTTTTAAGTGCTTGCTGTTTTAGTTCTAAGATTTCCTGCCTGCCCAGTTGAAATTAAGTCACCAATCAGGTCAATGATGAAGTGGTTTGCCTTGTAGTTAGGGCACATTAAAATAATAATGACGATCACAATGAACTTTCCCATTCATACTCCGTACAATGCAGTGTGTACTGTAACTCTCCTCCCCCACCCTCCCTGTAGCACATCTGCTGTTTCTCATGCTCCCTAGCATGCAAACATATTCACTGCATGCTGTAATATGGTTATCAGGTGTTGGGGAGCGGGAAAGGGAAAGGAGAGAGACAGGGAGAATGATAAATAGAAAAAGATAAGAGAGGAGGCAGAGAAGTATAGAGAAAGGTGTACACACACATATGGTCTGGGTTTCAGGAAGCAGCAAGCTATTATTGCCCAGCTTATGCTCTCCCTAACACAGTCTTCAGGCATAGATGCAGCTGTCACGGACTTTGTATTGTATTGCTTCAAGTGGTTCCAAATCTGTTCATCCAGGAAGGAAGAAATTTCTACCAAAGGTTGACAGAGAGAGAGAGCAGTGAGTAGATCCAAAGAACCTTCTTAGCCCTCTTAATATCCTCTGTCCAAGCTCAGGAGTGGAACACATTCAAGGACTAAAGCAGCCAGCACAAGTGCCACTTAAAGCTTCGGTAGGAGGCAAGGGGAGGATACCTGTCACAGAGTGTCACAATTGATAGCCACCTTGCTAACACACCCTGTGATAACATTTGCATGTGCTGTGTGTGTGTGTGTGTGTGTGTACTAGTTCAGTATATTTTCAGCTTAGGAGCATGAGTGCTATGTGACAAGCAGCAGTACAGTAAAGGTAATGAAGAGGCAACTCTTTCCCCAGTAGTGATCTTCTGCTGTATACTCAAGAAACAAACTACCCACACTGGTCACCACAGCTGCCTTATCATTCACACCATTCACCATTCAACATACTCAAGCAGAAAGAAGTATGACTTTATATTTTTTGTTAAACGCAAGTAGAGACTATCTTTATGAGCATCCTAGATCATTATCATTAGCATAGCTACTACCTTTAGAGAATAATAATCATACAGATATATGCTATAGATATTCTGGAAGCCAAATGCAGAAATGTATAAACAGAAGGATTGTCTATTAATATTTTATATAAATTATAATTAATATTGTAAAAAAACTAATTTATATAAAATAACTTTATGTAGGATATTATTAGCTCAATAGATTCAAAAGAGTAGAAAAAAACTGACAGAAAATAAATTTTACCCAATACATTGAGGCCTGAAGTTTCATTTAGAAGTAATCTATATTTTTCAGGTTTAAGAATCATCTCTATAGGCTGGAGAAGTGGCTCAGCAGTTGCGGTGCTTGCCTGGCATGCGTGAGGACCATGTACACAACTAAGTGTCCAAGAAACAAAGGCCAGATGAAAAAATAAGTAAAATTGATTCTCTCTCTCTCCTATTACTCTCTCTCTCTCTCTCTCTCTCCTATCACTCTCTCTCAAAAACAAATCATCTCTAAATGGAAGAAATCATGCAGAGCAAAGTTAGCCAAACCCAGAGACTCAAGGGCCAAATATTTTCCTTCATCTGTGAAAGCTGGAGCTAAACCCAGGCTTGGGTGAAAAGTAGTAAAACTCTTGAACTAGACCCTCCAAAGGCGTAGCAACACATAATTTAGGGGAAACCACAGATATGTTGGGGATGGGGGGAGGGATGACAGGGAGGGATGTAGGAAGACAATCAATAATGTAGCAAACTCTTTACTCCCTCCGAGAAGCCAAATAATACTTATGTAATCATTTAATTCTGGAAAATTCACAATCTACATGTATATATGGACATTTATAGCTGTTATGGGGAAATATAGAAGAATCAAGGGACTGGAGTGTGGGCAATGTAGGGTGACTCTGGATTAGGATCGAATGGGTATCATATTGTTATTTTATATGCATTTATGATTTTACAACAAATCAACTCCTCAATTAAAAAAAAAGAATTATCTCTAGCTGGGCACAGTAGTGCACACCTGTACTACCAGATCACAAGTTCCAGACCAACCTCAACAACTTAGGAAGACCCTGCCTCAAAATAAAAAATAACAAGGGCTGGGAATCTAGCTCAGTGGTACAACGTTCCTGAGTTTAAATTCTAGAACTGATGAAAAAAAAAAAAGAATCATCTCTAGTTAAAATATAATATCTTTGGGGGGCTGGAGTGGTGGCTCGGCAGTTACAGTGCTTGCCTGGCATGCGCAAATACACAGCACCATGTACACAACTAAGTATTGGAGCAATGAAAGTCACATGAAAAACTAAATAAAAACTTGTTTCTGTCTTTCTCTCCCTCTCTCACATTGTCTTTCTTTCTTAAAAAAAAAAATATATATATATATATAAAATATCTTGGGATGAGGATATGTATTGACTCTTGAAGTCAATAACTATAAGTATCTATGTATATCCTTTTATCTTGTACAAGAGAAATGGCGTATTGAAACTAGTGATCATTTTTTCTCTTACTCTCCTGAATATGACATTTCCTTTCACAGGACCCGATTTTCCCTAGAAAGAATTAAAATTACTTAAGCGTGCAAAGAGGAAGAACGTTTTGACATCCAGGATAGAATTTTAAAACCCACAGAAACATAAGTCTTAAAAACATATAAGTTCAAGAAAGAGATTTCTGAAGCTCCAAATACTTCCTATGTATCTATCAGTTCAAACTTCAAACTTATAAATGCAAAAAACAAAACAACCTTTATTTGAGGGTCTTAGGAATTGCAATTCGGGAGACACAAGTTCAGATAGTTATGCATCAAACGTAGAGAAAGTGGGAGTTTTATGAAGAATTGAGTGTTGAGAAAAAGACAGGGTTACTTGAGGATACAAGATAAAGAAAAGAAAGTGTAAAGAGGTTCACATGAGTCAGGTAAGCCCTTCGTCTGTATCTCCAGTCTCTGGGCAGAATGTAATTATCTTGCTGTTTCAGACACCTACAGTAAAACCGCAGAGATGAACCGAGTTCACATTCCAGGCAGCAGCTTGAGACCTGCATAAGTCCTATCTTCTCAGCCACCTCCAAGCTCCAATTTGCTTTAGTTTGTTATTGATTGATTGATTTTGTGCTACTGGGGATTGTACCCACCAGGGTACTATGAGCTATAACCCCAGGTCTGTTTTATTTTTCATTTTGAGATAGTCTTGC